>JAUMGZ010055030.1:0-18783 GCA_032359645.1 Pododesmus macrochisma | reverse complement strand
AAGTGCGGCCCGACCTTGGGTCGCTGTAAAAAGTAAATAGAACTTTACTAATTCTACACTCCATTGCTCTATGGTGGACCAACTATTCAAAATATAAGGCCATAAAGAGCTACAGTTCCCACAGCTAATGTAACATGTAGACTTAAATAAAAGCAGGTTAATGTTGGGGGAACTTTAAATATTGCTGTTCACTGTATTTTTTACGTATTCAGTGTAAAAGCAGGGTAGGTTTATAGGCAAAAGGTTTTTAGTTTATACTGTTATAAAATCATATGAAATACATTATATTATAAATGTTACTAATGTTACTGAGCTATAAAATATATTTAATAATAGTTTACAAATGTAACCTTATACGGACATAGGTAACTGTTGGATTACCATATGACAATGAACAATGTCTCATACTGGACAATATATACGGTATTTAACCTAATAAGTACCTATGTCCCTCCCTATAAGCTCCCCCTCCCTTTTCGATCACCTATGATCCTGCATAATGGCTAAAATCCATTAATATAAGCATTGCAGTACATTAATTCAAAGTGTTCGGACTCGTTATGTTGTCCTAATAAGCACCTCCTCTACTTTTTCTAATTTTTAAGCGTCCAGGGCACTTATTAGGTCCAATATGGTATGTGAGATACAATAAGAGTAAATAAATATAAAACCTCCATAAACATATATACAAGGTTTTAAAAACTCAGCTATAACAAAATATAAACAATAGGTACATTGCCACAGCCCTAATTTGCTTTAATAGTTTACAAAAGAAATAAACTAAAATAACTACAAGCCAGAATTCTAACTACTTACCTGACAAATGTGTTGTGTAACAAGCCAGAATTCTAACTACTGACCTGACAAAGGGGTTGGGTATTTAAATTTATATACAAAAAGATATCAAATGAAAATTTGGTAGGAATCTTCTACAAACAAAACTCCATTTGGGAACAAATGTAACTAAATTATCTCCAGTCAACTGGGTCTTTATATGTAGCTATAATATATATGTGAGATAATATAATCCAGAAAGAACTTGGGGTTTGTTTTTTTTTAATCGATAGGATGTATTCTTTGGCATCAGGATGAAAGCAAACTATTTATAATTTTACTATGCAAGTTTTGTTATTGGCAATAATTTAGGATCAAACTTTATATATTTTATATATGATATGGGAAATAAATATAAAACCCTCGTATCAGACGTTGCGAATACAAGCTTCTGCTTTTACTGATGTGGAATCGATATCACACTTCCTAGACTTTTACGTTGAAACACCCAGCCACACTAGAAGCCTTTCACCACGTCAGATGCAATAAGTTATTTACAGTGTAGATAATGTGTGCAAGTCTTCAACTGTAGATGTTGTAACTTAAATGTGAATGATGTAAATTCATGGCCAAAGCAAAGACTTCAGTGCTGTAGATTGAATACCTCATCAAACCAAACACAGAAGAAAGAAGAAATAATGATTACTTATTACTTACATTACCTATGATTATGTCTGTAATAATCCATTAGTTCTAATTCAATTATTAAACTCTAATTAAACAACAGCTGTTGCTAAGCCAGGTGTAACTAGTTATACCTTCTATTTGTCCAACATGAAATATTTGTTGCCAGTCTTTGTTAAATGGATAATGATCTTGAGAACAATGTCACCATTCTAAAAGAATTTGTTTTTAGAAAATTGTTTCTTTGTTAAATTAGGGCTTAACGACACTTCCAGAATATTTCACTGATATCGACCGAAGGAGAAAAACCAAAAGATAGGACAGGAAGAGAAGAAGTGTTTTTAGAAGAAGAAAACATGAAGAAATAGGATCAACAGTGAACAGAACAAAAGTTATTGACAGACAAACAACAGCTTCATCAAAAAGTCACCACCAGAATGAACTAGCAAAGTGAGATAAGCATGTAAAAATGAGGTCAAACCAACTAAATGGGTGAGAGGACCTTAGTTCAGACAAGACATCCAAGGGGCATTGATAAGCTCCTTTGACAACATGCGTTATTTCTTATATTTAACAATATTTGCTGCTGTTAAACTTTGTTTTGATAAACCATCAACACCATTGAACAATAAAAGAAATACTGCTAACAAAATTTAGTGAAAATCTGACCAACAGTTCTTATTAGATGTTGAAAAGGACTTGGCCAATTAGAGGCCAAGGCAGCCATATTGAATAAAGTTCAGCAACACCAGAGACCAATGTTTATAGCATCATGTCTGCTGGACTCCCTAAACGTATAGGAATCATCACTACATCACTAACATAACTATTAAGTTTGAACACAACAGATGCCTCTACACAATATCTATCCCATCATCAAGAACGTTACTAACAGTATCAATATTAACATACAAATTGCTCTTTTAATCCCAAATAAAATGGAATACTCACTTCACCATATATAATGGCAACTTTGATCACAGACGGACATTCTATAAACACTAAAGATTCCAAAATGCCAGTCATATACAACTAGCTTGACAGTGTGAATAATAGCTACCCAAACAACCCCATTAAAAAGTAATAGATGTAGTTGTTTTAGTAATAATATATGAAAATCTTCAACATAGTCCCGTCAGTGGGAATTACCCCAATTTTTCCATTTTAAATATTAAATTAAGAATGTTATCTTTAAATTCATACAATTATCTTTGTTCTTATTGATTGCATTACACACAACTGAATTGAATAATTCACATGTTTGAATGAACACATGAAATGTGTAGAGTTGTTTAGAACCAGCATAAGCTTGACTGCATCTGTCTGATAATTAATGTGTTGATAAATAAACAAATGTATAGGTGACCTATTACAATGAGGACAACTTACCATCCTGAGTAAATAGGGGAAAATGACCTAGGAGGAGGATATATCAGTTTTATTCACAAATTACTTTAAATATTAACATCAGAATCTGATACACACGAGACCAGTCGCCACATTATACATTCACATCTGTGAGAAATTTAGTTGTTATCTAACATATCTTCACGCTGCATGTACATATATTAGGTACTTGCACAACTGAGAATTCGAGACAAAAATAAATATTTTCAATAATATCATGTGTCAAGAAGACACTTTGCTTTCTTAGTTTTTTTGGTTTTGTTTTAGAAATCTCTCTCTTAATCTACTTTTCTTCAAAATTTATTTCTTTAAGTAAAAACTTCCTTCGTTTCTAAGCAAAAATGATGTGTTAACAAAGCAAAGTAGGAATGGAATATTACTATTTTGTGTGCAATCTTTTAATAGATAAAATCTGAATGTGATAGATTTTGTTCCAGAAAGGTAAATATGTATTTTCTCAGACTTTGGCATCAGGAAAGAATTGTAATAATGTTGCCAGATAGAGTAAATAAGAATGTCATTAGAGGGGTACAAACCTGCTACGACTCCTGCTTTTAGAATACCTTTTACGGGCCTGTGGTGACCTTGACCTGGATCTAAGGAAGAGAGTTGAATGTTGTTGTTAAAGAATCATTCGGTTTCATTAATTCTGTTTTGTCTGATAAGCACACAGAGACACATTATGATTCCTGCCTACCAATGACAATATTTTGATTAGTCAAAGAATATTGTTTGTTTGTATTAGGGCTTATTGTCCGATCAACAGCTAAGGTCATGTACGGACGTGCCAGTTTATAAGATTACAAAAGATGACATTTTTACCAATGTTTATACTAGCATTGCCAACATGTGTACATTTTGATTATTTGTCTTAAATGAAAAATATATGTTAGCAGTTCTTTTCAATATTTATACTAGCATTGCCAACATGTGTACATTTTGATTATTTATCTTAAATAAAAAATATATGTTAGCAGTTCTATTTCTTATGTTTATAACACTTAAAATTTTAATTCAGAAATGGTAGGCAGGGGATAATGATCTCAATACCAGTATAGATCAAACCAATGAAAACTAATCTTTACAAACAATAGAGAATTGTCCCTCTGAAATTGTTTACAATATACCCACCAAACTTTGTTTCAACAAGGATACTAAAACAGAAATAGATGACTACATAATTGACATACATGTATGTACCACTAGTTGTTAGTGATGTTTATGTGTATTGTTAGCTAATGTAGATAGATATAAGCAGAAATAAAGAAAACCAAATTATACTAACCAGACTATATGTAGTAGAAGCATTGTTCAAAAATAGTTACAAAGTTCATATGAAAGAAAGTTAAAGATCTGTGATAAAAAACAACCTTTAATAGTACAGACAGAAAAAGTTGATGTTGCAAATCTTACTGAAGACTTTAATTTCTTGTCTCACCAGTAATAAAATGTGAACATTTAGTAATATTTTTATCCAATTACCAATTTTGATAATAATGTTCAAGAGAAATCTTACTCTCAGACTACAATTTTTACTTGTTGATTCAAGCTTATAGAAACACAAGTGGGATCAAGATCAAGTAGAGGTTTGTATCTTTAACAGTTTTTGCAAAACAGTATTGACAAGTTTCAAGGATAATTTTAAGATAGCTACTCTGTAGCCACATTTCTTCTGAACATGATCATTTGCATTAAGATCTAACAATGATATATGAGTTGTTGAGGTCCTCAAAGCTTGCCTTTTTATAACATATAGTACAAGTAGTAACTGATCACGAACCAGTAAATATGTTTATGAAAAATGTGCCTTCATAAAGGACCAGTCTTATTTAAAACCACACGATTTCTTTGACCTTCAGCATCTGCAATCATGGGCAACTTCTTCATGTGATAAGCATATTCTACATGACCACAGTGTAGACATGTAAGTTTTCTAAAACTTTAACCAAGTAGTTTGCGACCTTGACCTGGGATTATCAGTTTCTGCAACACTAAAGCAGATGCCAAGTGTAATAAGAAACAACTGTTTTAGTAAAGTAGCATTTCATGACAACTGTTTTAGCTAGATTAATATTTACATTTCATATATTTCAAAGAAATATTTATGTCTAATAACTATAGCCATGGTTTATGTATAAAACTTAAACCAAATGCACAGTTACTTTGACCTTTGACATTTAACCTCTGCAACTGAACATTACGGCAGTTCCCAAATTAATATATATAAAAACACGACAAACATTTAAATATTGAACTGCTTTAAGTTTAGTAACATTCAATCTATTATCTGAGAATGTTACCATCCATTTTTGAAGAAAAAGACACTTTAACCATGTTTTACATTTATTAATGTGACAAAACTTTAACCAAGTGCTCTGTGACCTTGGGCATTCAACCTCTACAAACCACAAGCAGATTTTATGTTATGGCAATTACTGGGGGCAAGTTAAGTAACATTCAAGTTCAAATAGAAATAAAATATCTGCAAATTGCAACAAAACTTTAACATGATATTTGACTATAAAGCCCTCACATGAACTCCAAATGACCTCCTGTCACTAATTTATGTTATGTGAGCCTTGAGAAACTAGCAGCAAAACTTTATCCTTTTTGACAAGAACTGCATTATCATGTTTAAGTGAACAAGATAGAAGGTATGTGAGCTGTTTACAATAATATAAGTCTGCAATACAGTTCAATTAACAATTAAAGACGATATTTGTCACTGGATTATTATTTCAAGATAGCTGCTTTTTCAAGATTTTTCCTTAGTGCTCGTGTTAATTCTAACATTTTTCAGAAAAAACCAAACTTAAGTGTGTAAAAGTTAAGTTCTAAATTATACAAAAATATTTGAGAAATAAAAGTAAAATTTCTATTCATTTCTTATTGAATATTATCAAAAGGGAAAGACAAAATTGAGAGAACTAAAAAACATCTTTTCACCAAAAAATGGCATGCAAGGCATTCATTTAATAAAATACTAAATTCTAAAATATCACTGAACCGTTTTTCATTTTTTTATAATAAACCTAACTTTTTTTTAAAATCAATAGTGTACCACTTTCATTTACTATATGTTTGAAAAAATTATTTCTTTTACTGTTGATCAACAGCAATTGTTAACGGTTGAAATTGAAACATTTTGATTTAATTGTATTGTGCGTCTGCTAACATATCAAGAGTTTTTTCATTTGCCTAAAGAAACACTTGAATGGTGGGCTAATCTGTCATCCCAGATCTAGAACACCTCTAAAAACATTTCTCCTTCTGATGGTCATTGTAGTGTGTGTTCACACAACCTGATACAACCAAACAGAAAATTAGGTAGTACTATAACTTTGGTATTTTAAATGTTTTTAGACTGAGACTTGAAATTTTGTTATTTTCCACATTTTTTTTAACAATTGAGAATAGAGAATTCATCAACCAATGTTGTTAGCGCATGATGTTGATCAACACAGCTTTTGTTGCTTATTAATGATCATTTTCTATAGTTAGTTTTAAATTTTAATTTTGCAACTATTATTGAACAATGTGACATTTACTGTTGTCATTGTATTTTCTGTCAATAATCTACGATTTCAAAATTAGAGACCAAACATTGTTTAATAACTCCTTCAAAAGAAAACATTATATTCCATGTTTTACACAAATTTATCACATCAATACAATGCCCTCCACCAATATAATCATCATAAAAAGAAACAGATATGCATTATTAACATATATAGGCTGTATAATATGCACCTAGATTTCTCCTTTCACAAATTTTGTTAAGTAATGCGATTACAAAACGTAAAATATCTAGCAGTTTTATTTTCTAAACTAAGAAAAATCTAGGTTTAAAAGTGTGAAGTCACAAAAATATTGAACTGAAGCACTTGCTCTTTGTTGATATTTATTATAATCAGGACATTCTACTATATTGCACACTATAAAAAAACAGATATTTTGTTTTAAAAATAAAGTAATTGCAGAAAATAAGATGATGTGATGAAACCTGCTTTTCATTTTATAAATTTCTTATCATTGATTGTTAATTCTCTTACAAAAATCTTTAAATGAGGCAAAAATATTTCCCGTCATCTAGGTTTGAAGTTCAATGTTTTGTATCTGAAAAGATGCTACATTATCTCCCTCTAATACTAGAACTACTGATGCATTGTAGAATTATTCTTAACAATATGTCATTGTGTCATGGTATTTCAGCTTGTGTTATTGTTTTGGTTTTGAGCTGCCCAATTACTCAATTTGTTTGATAAAACTAATCTGAATTCTTTTTTATTTTATAACATCGTATCATTAAATGGCAAATTTGCATGAAAAAATACATAAAGAGACAAACATAGCTACTATTGTGACAATTATATTCAATTGATGATGCAGTGACAATTTGAGTGGGCATATATGCTTTGAGAATATACTCGGTATTTGTACAAGACTGACACAAGAAATATTATTGATCAAGATTTAATCATTGAATAAAATGTCATTAAGAAAATAAATTGAACTTCCTTATCAATCTGTAGCAGAAAATGGACCAACTATTTATTCCTTATAATCTTTATGTTGTTAATGCCACACACATACAATAAAAGATGTTTTAAATTCATTTACCGACCTAAACTTTGTTGTTGAAATATGCATTAAAATATTACAGTAACACTTTACAATGGTGGATAACTTAGAAATACTAAATATTATACCTATGCTATTTTGACAATAATTTATGATGGCCTACCAAAGCTTGTTTCATCACATATATGTATAAATTCATGATAAAATAATTGCACCATGTAAAACAATTAATGTAAGTAAGAACAAAATGCAACCATTAATTGAAAATTTCCAGATTCCTTTTGCAAACAGCTCACAGCTTAATAAAAAGATAATTTCATAAAAGAAAAAGTGTAATGAAAGCAGGTGTTGCTATTACTTTCATTATCACAAAAATGGTTAGTAAGAAAGCTTGAAAATGATGTTAGAAACAAAAAATCAAAAGCAATGAATGAATGATATATATGAGCAGTACCCGCAACCCCGGCGATGTCATCAACTGATGAGAAGTTTCTAAAGCTGTTTGTCGTGTGTTCTGGAGTAGGTTGATGTGGTAGAGGTCTTTGACCAACAGGTAAACTGTTTTGGAGCTATTAAGATGCACTAGGTAAAACCATGGCCCTTGACGGTTGGTTGGTAGTTGAAAAACGTTGGATTGAACGGAGATCAAGGGTGGGTTTACAACTGGGTGGCGAAGATTGTTGTTGAAATGATGAAACAAAAGTTGAAGACTGAACGAAGAAAAGGTTGTCGGACTGTGGTTGGTTGTAGAGGCCTGCATCGATTGACAATTAATTGCATTGCGTGAGTGAGTGAATCACAAGTGCCATCTTCATAATTGCCAATCGGCTGGACCGAGAGTCTTGCCAAACAAAAACGGACTGGTTGTTGAGAGGACAATCAACTGATCGCCTAAAGCCAACCATGTGATGAATTTAGGGCAAGCAAGGTGTCAGAAGAATTTCCGCAACAGAGACATGTAGAAACCATACTGCACAGTTGACGACGAATGACGAAGTTGAACTGTCGTTTTGCTGCTTGCCGTGGTTAGCAGACGTAGCTTTGTAAATTTGTTTTAGCTGACTCTGAGAAGTTGTTTCTGTTGAAGTTGATTTAAAGATGATGTGTCATAGCTAGGCTGGACGTTGGTGGTTAGAGGAGAGTTGATTATTTTTGTGTAACACAGCAGCAATGCCGTTGACAAGTTGAGCTGACCGATAGTAGCATGTGGGGCAAGCCTGTAAATGGGTTCAGTCAATGAAATCAAATTAGCGTTAATGTTTAACAATAATAATAATCATAATGATAACATTGTTTCATAAATATAATTATATGTTATGAATAGATCAAATATCATTACCTTGCATACAAAACAAATAAAATTCTATTTATAATTTGCAACATTGCACCTCATATTTCTTTGACAACAATATTAATTCTGACATAATTAGTGCTTTCTTGATTCTTCATACAAAAAGGAAGAAACATGTTATTGATTATATGTAATGTAGAATTTGTCATTTATATATGCACTTCATATTCTAACATTCGTTTTACAGCACTGAAATTTACCAAATGTCTATCCATCCAGTATACATCTTTAATAGCTTTTAATTCCATTTCATTTTGACTACTCAGATTGTCTTTAAATATTTAGACTTGTGTTGATTTGTCAAATCAATAACTAATTCTGTATTACAGAAAATGGTACAAAAATGGTAGATATTGAAATAAAAAATACTTAAAAAATATTCACACACTAATATGATGATCACGACAGTAGAATACTTATTGCAAAAGAAACTAAATAAGACAGAAAGACATACTTATAAGAGACCCTAACGACCATCTGGCTATAACAGCACTGTAATTTCATTTGGCTATAAACTAATTTTACGCCATGGTCAATCCTTGAAAAAAAACTTGAATTTTCATGTCCTAATAGTGTTATACATGCAAGCATTAAGCTCTCGGCTTTTAGTTTACCCAAGGGGATTATTGAAATCATGTCAATTATTGATTCCCCCTAGTGGTGCCCCTGAAGCAGCCTTTTCCTGATCATTTGAACAAATATGAACCCCCTTCCTGCTATGCCTTCTGCCATGTTGACACTAGTCCAGTAGTTTTTGAGTAGAAAATGAGAACATTAAACATTTTTGCTATAATGTTAAAAATTGACATAAAAACATATTTGCTATGTTGAACTGAACTCCAAAATGCATAATCTATTTTTGAACTCAGTCACCTCTTGAACAAAGTTGGTTCTCCATGACTCAAGGATTACTTTATAAACAACATAAGGCTTTTGACTTTCTAGCATATATAGAATTTTTCAAATTTACCCATAGCTTCTTCCCCTCCCTTTCCCCAAGAATGCTTCCATCCAAGTTTGGTTGCAATTGGTCAGTTGTTTTGAGAAGTTCAAATGTAAAGTAAACGACAGACAGGATCAGTATGGGACAAGTCCACTTCATATCTTTGGTCCAGATGGACTAAAATTTAACAAGTTCTATAATATCACCACATTGTAAAATCATCCAAACATATTTACATAAAAGTAATTCACAGTAGTTTTTATTATATGCCTACATTTTACCTTCATACTTTAAAGAGAAAGAACTTATACCTAGATCGTCTTCCAGGACCGGGTCTGTATTCATCTCTACCATCTCTACCATATCTATCTTCCTTGTATCGTCGTGTTGGAGGCCCTCCTTTCCCCCATCTTGATTTCCCATGTGACATTTCAACTCGGATACGTGATCGACACAGTCTCCTGAGAAAATTGCATTGGTATGTACATTTTATATTTAATTGTTTTCTTTCCAGTCAACAAAACTTCAAACCACTTAAAAAATTTAAAAAAAACAATAAAAGGTCATGTATACAAAACATAAATAATGTGCATTGGCATCCCATTAATACTATAAACCTGTTTTTAACACAGTGTGCATATTTAAAGGTGAACAAAGGACATATGTATGTTCAACAATTTCTAATAATGGCAAAAATTGGTCTAGGACATAAAGTAAAAAATTTATACCCACTTACCGGGTACATATTACTAAACCTACCATTATGGTTTGACAAGAATGAATCTAGTTCAAAGGTACAAATGAATTAAACACAAATGAAAATATCTTCTTACTTTCCGTGTAATTCTCTACATGCATCTTCTGCATCCCTTGGATCTTCAAATTCTACAAAAGCAAAACCAGGTGGATTTCTTGCAATCCACACATTCTTTAGTCTTCCATAACGACCAAAAGCTTCTTCTATTTCTTGTTTGTTTGCATTGTTTCCCAATTCACCAACATAAACCTTGCAAGTGAGATTCCACTCTTTGGGTGAATTATCATGATCACCACCTCTGCTCATCTTGTATTGGTCTTGATCTGTGCTATGAAGTTATACCTGTAATATAATTACAAATTATCCTTTAAGTTTAGACACTTAACATACACAAAGAATGGTATACATTAGACAGCTACATCTAGTGAACTATAAAAATGTTCAAATCATATTTGAAACTGCAAAATATTTGGACGAAGAGAATTTGAATTGTAGTTGTTCCTGTCCCAGTGTAAAAGTCTTTCCTGCACTAAACCAATCTGACCAAATTGGGTTTGTCTCTCCGGCACCGTTTCTTTATTTCATGTGATGTAATGTTTGAAATCAAGTTTTCATTATATTATTTGGGAACTGGTCTTCTTGTAACCGAGTCATAACCACTTGGTTTTGTTTACAAATTGTAGAGCAGTATTCTATTATTGCTATAACAATGAACTCAATATTAATGTTGCAATTTTCAACATTTCTTTATTTGGGAAGCTCCGACTCCAATTACTTCCATATAATTTAAAAATAACAGTGTAACAGTCAGATTATTGTGACAATAGAATAGAATGCTATATCATATGTCTACTATTAAATATGAGTTATTTTGTATATGCAATAAGGTTATTTCCTTTGCAAGCTTGTCCCACCCATGCTGATATCAGGCTTATCACAATGATAAATAGATTAAAATCAGGTCATTTTGACATCACAACCCCTATCAGCCCGAGACCCTCATAAATACTAAATTTACTTATCTAAAGAATGATATGTTACAAGGGAGGGGGCATTGACCAGGTACTGTAATGGGCCAATAAAGTACTGGGGTTTCAATATATCTTAAAAGATTTCTTGCGATATAACAGTGAATTTAGGGCAGTGCTTTTTTTATATAGTCACTGTAATCAACCAATATACTTCAAAATCCAAATTTACTAGTAATTCTGCCTCATGGTGAGTTGTCACTAATAAATCAATATTTTCAAATGCACTTGTGTAAACGAATGCGGCCATTTTGGGGAGAAAAATGCCAGCTCGTGCTCAAATATACCGGTCTGAAGTGTGTATGACCGTTTTAGTTGTGCTCATATCTCATACAATATAAATGTAACCGTTACTAAATACATATGCAATTGCAAAATAGCTAGAAAATGTGCATTGTTGAATAAAATTGATAATTTTAAACAACAGTTTATCATACGTGTAGCAGCTTGGAAGTGGTGGCTGGTGGTTGGTTAATTCAGCGGAAGTCGCTGTCGAAGCAACGCTTTCATGTATTTTTAGGCTTGTATTGGACCCTCTTTTAACCAGGAGTTATAAAAAATCGATTACTAGATACATTCAAAACGTGACCGTTTTTTCTTCTTTCAGATTTCTTATTTATATACAACTCAACATCCTTGTCTTCATTCTATTTTTGCATGTAAGAATAATTCTGGAATTATGGATAATCACTTTGAGGAGTATGTTCCCCTCCCAGATAATAAATAAAGTCACAGTACCCCGATTGTGCCAGTACCCCGATTGTGCCAATTTGATGAAAATCTGCTTTAATTTTTTAGATATCTATTGTTTACTATGTTAAGCATTTTTGTCGTTTTTTCACAGGGCTTCGACTTAATGTACATCAGCTCTGTGACAAACGACATGTTCTATGCACACCCCTATATGTTTGTTTTTCAATTAGGGCTAACACAACTTAAATTTTCTTTAGTTTAGTTTAAACATATTTTATTGCCATTTTTAAAATCTAAATACAATGACATATTTTTAAAGAATAAAGCAAAAGCATTTGATAACGAGTTATATCAACCTATGTATCCCTCTCCGGGTTATATATAAGATAAGATAAGATAAGATAAGATGTATTTATTCACCAATCAAGGACCCACGTACGTGCTGGAGCATCGACATACAACATGCATAATTCAATATAACATCAACATTCTAACAAAATAAATTGCAATATATCATGAGCGATAGCTAACAATATCAGTAAATCAAGGTATTATGTTAAAGGAAAACTTGTAAATACATATAAATACATAATACACTGATTGCTTATACTGCAACTTACACCAAGGGACGATGCTTCAAGACAAGGTGGTAGCTTGATAATTCCAACCACCTCAATCTTCAGGGCCGTAGCCTGCGGGGAGGGAATTTTGCAATTTTTCTTTTTTCTATGGCAAAATTCCTGGCAAATCAGCAAATATATGTGTGTGGCAGAAAAAAAAATCGATATCTACTAGTATATGAGGAAAACACTAAACTCTGTGTGGAAAAACCTCGTCCAATATTCCAGGTCTAGCTACAAATCAACCGTCATCAACGGACGCTCAAGAGAAAGGGAATTTATGATTTTAGAATTAACAAAGCCTCAATAAATCAAAGCTACGAACTTCAAGTCAAAAAAGGAAGGGGGTGTTAAAAATCAAAATGATAATTAAGGACAAAAACCACACACCAACAATACTATAAAAATGATAGATAGTCAACAACTTAGGTGAACTTGCAGTCAAAATAAGAACTGTTAACATATTCACCTGAACAGGTGTTTCGGACAGTCTGGTCCTCGCCAGCAGAGATGACGTACTACCATACATAGAATGTAACAACAATTTAGATTACAGGTTTGAAAATCTATCCTCTTAGGTCCAAAACTCAAAACAATTTTCAGAACACTGTGAGCCGGGAATATATTAATGCAATACATTTGGAGTGCATGGTATTACAACAGCCTATAGTTGTTTCTTTTGACTAGATCTCTATTATTTTACTATATAGGTAATCGAATATGTGCCACATAAAAGCAACATGACTCATTTTTATTGCGAACGCAATCCTAGATGTAATACACAATCGATAGCAGAATAAAACAAACTAATAGTTATTTCTCATATTCCAAGACTATGTTTTATAGATTCGGCAACGGGTGGTCCATCCAGCGTAAAATTGGGTTGTGTGGTTAAATTTGTTCAAGCTAAATTCGGGATTGCCACATCCTTTCCCACATCATGTCATGGTATGTCTACACTAGTGTTAAAGAGCGCATGGCGGACAAAGATCGGTACCAGAGAGCTGACAACGCTTGTATTCCTATCCTGTCACAAGGTTTTTCTCCTTTAGCCTTTTGTCACAATATAAGTGAAGGATGTTGACCGTGTCATGTTGTTTATTTTTTATTATAGAAAGGGTTGCCATACACCGAACTGTCACAGACACATCGCGAAGGGTGACACATGTGTAGCAGGAAACGCTTTCTTCTTGTTGGGCATCTTGTTTAGCTTCCAGTTTTTTTTTTTTTAAATATAAGCCAGGTATGTTTTCTTTTTTAGTTAATAAGCGTATGTTTTGGGTGTTTCTGTGTGCATCCCACGTTTTACTTTTACATGTCCATGGACATACGTCTTTTGCATATCCTCTTGGTTTTTTCGTATTTTCTGATGTGTATTTGTAATTGACAAATTGTACATTACAAGTAGATTTTAGAAGACGTCTGTTAAGTCTACAGAATGATATAGGATCAAATGTTGAGAATTGTTCCATGTCACCATCAACGTGATCTGAATATGAATACAAGCTTATAGGCGAGCATGTTTCTTCGTGTTATTTTCCTTGCTTCTCTGTTCCTTAAACTTTGTATATCTACATGGCGTCTGTTTAACCTGTGCACGTTTATGTAACCTATCACGAAAGCTGTTATAATGTTAGATCCATGCCTTATCATTCTGACTAATATTAACAAAATTTGTTGGTAAACCCATTGTTAGTTCAATTCTTTTGAATTCTGAGCACCTTCAACTGTGTCACTGGATATATGGCAAGCCGTCTGGGCTTTTATCCATATAAGTAAATACAGATATCTGTATTTATATGTAAAATACCGATATCTATATTTCAATTAGAGATATCTGTATTTAAAATAAAGATATGTCTATTTTAAATGACTTCAATAATTGCTATTACACCTGTTATAACACCTGATCAAGTCAGACGTACCCTCTGTGTAAGAATGGTCAGCCTAAATGTTTGGTCCAGTCATAACACAGCCACAAGTAATGATTACTCGAGAGCAATTTGTTTTAAAATGGACAATACAAGAGTAATAAACTGCCTAGATATTGTTCAATAAGTGTGTGGACGGACACGTTGTTGTATAATATTGTTTTATGAGTTAGAAATTGAATAAACAACATCTGTTAGTAGCTTATTAATTGAACACTGCATTACTTGTCTCCTCAATGACTTTATAATGTATTTCAAGTGAAAGCTTAAACAACAAATTAATAAAAAAAAAACATTAATTTAATGTAACATGTTCAATTGGTAACAGTATGTGAAGAGGAAGAACACTGAACATGACTAAAGTTGAAATCACCAATGAAGTACACAGTTATGAATGTTATCACATAAGAAATAAAATATTGTTTACACTGTAGTTAAATGTGTTGATTAACAGAGAATGATTGATCGAACAGTTTGTTATATCAAGTTTGAAGAGTAAAGATTTATCATTTCATTGATCCTTCTTTGTTTAACATTTTGTCTGTTTGCATGTTGTCTGTTGCCCCCCCCCCCCCCCACGCTTTACCCCAGGCTACGGCCCTGGACAAACTTAGAGGACGGTCACCCAGTACGAAACCATGCTATGTGTTTTAACCAGTTAAGGAGATCTTAACCTTCCCCTCTTCCCGCGCGAGACACGAAGTCTTCAGTTTAAATAAACATGCGTGCGTGCGTGATTGCGTGTGCGTGTAATAGCGTGCGCCCATTCATGCTTGAATATTGGTGTGAGGTGTTGCGAACGTACATCTGTGTATACTTTCCTCCTTTCTTTGATGTTTCTTCGACTTAACTGTTCATATTTCGCTATGCATATCGCATTTAGGTGTAACATCGAACTATCCATATCTCCTAGAAATTTCCCGTTAACACCCGCCCACAACAAGCAACAAACAATTCTGTTTTGCTGATAATTGTATTAACTTTGATCTTCTTCTTCACAAACTGTTAACAATTAATATGCTACTAACAGATGTTGTTTATTCAATTTCTAACTCATATAACATATTATATCACAACGCGTCCAAACACTTATTGTACAATGATATATATAGACAGTGTATTACTTTTGTATTGTCCATTTTAATTCAAATTACTCTCGAGTAATCAAAACTGGTGGCTGTATAGTGACTGGACCAAACGTTTAAGGTGACACTTCGTACACAGAGAATTTGATAGTTCTTTATGTTTGGTGATGAAAAGTGTTCAGCAATACTTGATAGAAGAAGGAGTGGTAGGTCCGGTGCTAGGATAATGTGACCGAGGCGTTTAAACAATGACTCCTGTTTGTTTTGTATATTTAGATGTTTTAGAATATTGGTTGTTGATTTTGTATTAACGTATTTTTTACCCTTTTCGCCGCCCTTAGTAACGCCCTTTTGACCAGGCCTGCGTTGACTTGCTTCTTTACAACTTATTTTGTCGATTTTAACTGTGTGAACATTATTATGACTGCACCTTAAGCATATGTCATAACGTTTCCATCAGCATGTAATAACAATATGGTTATTTTTGATATTTTTGCAATTGTATCATTTAACAATTTTTTCTTTCACAGTTTTACGCAACACATATATGACCAATTGTAAAAGTTTGAAATCGCAATATTTACACTTTATGTCACCAAAACACACCTTAAAAACTTCTGGCTCCCAATGCACTAACCAAGTACGCTACCGCTTTGTTTCTTCACCACAATTGACCTTAACAATTTTTGACTTCACATACACTGACGAATTATGAATACTTGTAGATATAAGCTGTACTGTTAACGCACCAAACTGCACAAATATAACACGATAGTGAGATAAACATATTGTTATTATATGCTGATGGAAATGTTATGATATATGCTTAATTAAGATGCATGCAATCAAAAAAATGTCCACACAATTTAAATCGATACAATAAGTTGTAAAAAGAAGACGAAATAGGATCAACAGAACAAACGTTACTGACAAACAAACAATAGCTTCACCAAAAAGCCATCACCAGAATGAACTAGCAAAGTGAGACGGGCATTGAAAATGACGTGAAACGAACTCACTGAGAGGACCTCTTTCTTGACCCGAAGCCAAGCTCCAAATCAACCGTCATCAACCGCAAAGAAGCAAGTCAACTCAGACGTGGTCCAGTAAGACGTACCGTCACCAAAGGAGTATCCAATTATCTGTGTAAGAAGTGTCGCCATAAATGTTTGGTCCAGTCATGATACAGCTACCAATAATGATTGCTTAAAAGTGATTTGATTTAAAATGGACAATACAAGAGAAATAACTGAACTGCCTAGAGATATCATTGTACTATAAGTGTGTGGACAAATAGTTATGAGTTAGAAATTGAATAAACGCCATATGTTACTGTAGTAGCATATATTAATTGAATTCTGCATCTCCTCAACTGCATCTACTTGTCTCCTCAATACCTTTATAATGTATTTCAAGTAAAAGCTTATACAACAAATAAAAAAGAAAACATTAATTTAATGTAACATGTTCTATTGTTAACAGTATGTGAAGAGGAAGATCAAAGCAAATACAATTAGCAGCAAAACAGAAGTATTTGTTGATAATGCGTAGGTAGGTGTCTCAAACTGAATCGGGGAAGGCAAACATACCACATAATAGAACACATATCTGGAATAAGAAATAATTGCTTAACATCATCTTAAAGTCACTTTTTACACCACAACGGTTTGTTTCTGCTTCGTATTTTTTTCCCGTGTTATTCTTTCAAAATCTTCTGTTTTTTTGTGAGTTTCATTGTTAACATCATAAAGTATACTTGAAGGAAGAATTTCTTTAAACCTGCCTAAAGGCAAGCCATGAGTTCTACCTTGTTGGTGTTATACATATTTAAAATTTGGTTATTTTGTCTGGGAACTCCTGGCTTTTCCTCTTGAAAGGGAAGTTCCCCGGTGCCCCTATATGTGTTGTATAGCAAATACATAGAAAACATACTTGACGAAAGAACTTCTTTGGGATGTGGGATGGTTGCCGTTACGCCTATATGCGTTACATAGCGAAACAATGAAAACTAAAACAATGAAATATCATAGAAAAAAGATGTATAATTAGCAATATACACACCAGTACGTTCACGACAAGTATATACACCTTACATGCTAACGCGTACGCCGACCGACCGACCGACCGCCCGCCCGCCCGCACGCACGCACGCACGCACACACGCACACACACACACACACACACACAGAGTTAAATATATTATGTTATACTTTTGCAGTTACTTACCTAATATGAATATCGAATATCGAACTAACTTCACGGCTGTGAGAGTTTGACTGTTATTTATATCAGACGACACGAGAGTTTGACTGTTATTAATATCAGACGAGACTGACTGTTATTAATATCAGACGAGACGAGAGTTTGACTGTTATTGATATCAGGCGAGACGAGAGTTTGACTGTTATTGATATCAGACGAGAGATTGACTGTCGTTGATATCAGAAGAGAGTTTGACTATTATTGATATCAGACGAGAGTTTGACTGTCGTTGATATCAGACGAGAGATTGACTGTCGTTGGTATCAGACGAGAGATTGACTGTCGTTGGTATCAGACGAGAGTTTGACTATTGTTGGTATCAGACGAGAGTTTGACTGTCGTTGACATCAGACGAGAGTTTGACTGTTATTGATATCAGACGAGAGTTTGACTGTCGTTGATATCAGACGAGAGATTGACTGTCGTTGATATCAGACGAGAGTTTGACTGTTATTGATATCGGACGATAGTTTGACTATTATTGATATCGGACGACAGTTTGACTGTTATTGATATCAGACGAGAGTTTGACTGTCGTTGATATCAGACGAGAGTTTGACTGTCGTTGATATCAGACGAGAGATTGACTTTCGTTGATATCAGACGAGAGTTTGACTGTTATTGATATCGGACGATAGTTTGACTATTATTGATATCGGACGACAGT
>JAUMGZ010054920.1:6758-18785 GCA_032359645.1 Pododesmus macrochisma | reverse complement strand
GTACAATTGATAGGTATATGTGGTCCTGTTATTGACCTACTAAGGGCCCAGGACACTTAAATAATTAGAAAAAGTAGAGGGGCGGCTTATTTGGACCACATCACTGTGAATAAATGTATGGCAATGCTCCGTAATAGACCTTAACTGTTATGCAGGACAGTAGGTGCTTGAAATGGAAGGGGGCTCTCATAGAGACATAAGCAGTTATAAGGCTTAATACCTATCAAATTTAATGAGTTTTACTATAACATTGTATGGTATATACCCTCCTGGGCCCTTTTAGGGTATATAGGGTATACATTTGCTCTTTATTCATAATTGGACATGATTAAGTGTAAAGTAAATTTTGTTTACAAATATTGTCGGACGTCTTGTGATTATCTCCACATATGTAATATCGCAGATTCTAGCCAGAAAAAAGAATCTCCGAACAAAAAATTGAGATTTATTCTACATAATTTTTTTTGCGTATTTAATGTTATATCTACAAATACAATAAGAATCTAATATTGTCAATAGTTTATACTAAATGTCAATGTAAACTGATGTCTAAAGGGTTGGTAATATTTACCAGCTTTCTATATTTTTCACAATAACTTTGTTAATGCTTCGATTGATATCCCGATTGAGTCCATATTTTACTGTGTTTGATGATTCGAATGAGTTTATTATAAGTTATGGCATGTGTTTTACATTTAGAAGAAATATATAAAAATAATTTAACATATATATATATATATACTATACACCCAATAGTAATAGAATTTTTAATCCAGAAGAGCTGTAAATTTTGTTCTCGTTTATTTAATGCTGTATACTAGCTAGCCTCAGAGTATATGTTATTCGATTCATGATTCATCTGTATATAAATATATTATCCATCGTTTATTTCATCTACAGTTTAACATTGATTCACTGTAAACATAAAAACAAGCTACATATCAAAAGGTGATTTGGTGAAGGTAAGTGGTCATGTAAAATCTTTCAAGCAGTAAAAAACTTTTTCTGTTTCATAGTTTTCTGTATTTTTGTGTTAAGTGTCTTTTGAAAGCTGCTAATAGACCGGTATCAACATCATGTGTAGGCATTGATTACATAAACTCAATATTTTGGTCTGTATATTTCTGGGTCTATATATTTACTTTCCAAGGTCTTTATATTTACTTTTCTAGGTCTGTATATCTTCTATTCTTGATGTCTACATTACCTGGCCATTTACCTTCCTAAAGATCATTATGTATATTCTATGTGTGTATATAGGTACACCAATCCAAGTCACTAAACGTGTTGTCGTGTAAAAAATATTTCCTGTACTTCTTATAAAATATCAAATATTAAGAATTCAGTGAAGTCCAATTCAAAATATTGTTTGGTTCTCAAAAAACTGTTGCAGCATTTTATATTATTATTTTCACTTCTATTCTTGAAACTCGAAATGATGCAGACATTTTTAATTATTGAATTTTTTTTTTTATATTTGACCATTAAAATTTTCAAAACAAACTTTTTTGGACAAAACATTTTGTAGCAGACGCCAACGAACATGTTTAAATGTTTGAATTTCAAAATTTGCATTTTGATTTACTTTTCACTTTTATATTCAAAAATATAAACCGTAGATAAATTGATTAGTTTAGTTACTGTGATGTGACTTGTATTGGTGTACAATTAATCTTAATCTCAGGCATGTTGTGATGGTTTTAAATAATAAAAAAAACATTATTCGTATTAATACAGTGTATTTGTATATTATGCATTGTTATGTATTAATAGTGTATTTGTATATTATGCATTGTTATGTATAGGTTTTGTGACTTTGGACAAAGTCTGTCTGTCGGTCAGCTTTGCATTTCATTTCAATACAATTCTCAGCAAGCAATCACCTCTATTATAAAAATATCTTTTTTTTATTTTTTTTATTTTTATTTTTTTAAAAAGGTCTTCTATTTTTTTTCAAAGGTCTATGTCAGAAATAAACTTGGTTGACAGTTTTGTTTATCTTGGTAATTGTTTATCTAGGAAAACTATAAACTATAAGTTAAAAATATTATCTATATATAGCTTTGGTAGATGAAAAGGTAAATGGTTTATTCCAATGGCATATTTATTGTTTAATGTCATCGAAACTTTGAAAGATGACAAGGAATGCCAGCTAAATGGTTTCTTACAATGGCATATTTATTGTTTAATGTCATCAAAACTTTTGAAAGATGACAAGATATGACAGCTTAATGGTTTATTCCAATGGCATATTTATTATTTAGTTATAATAATTCAATTTTATTTGTATAAAGCAGCATTTTCATTGGTTGACAAATTTAGTGTAAACCTAAAATTTACAGATTCTGTACATTGACACTTTCAACTTTTATGCAATGAAGTTGTGCAATTCTGTTTATGTATGTATATGGCATGTTCTATATTTTATGTACGGGTTATACTAGACTGATCAACAAGATCAGATCTTAATGTTGTCATTTTCTTATCATATGTGCGTAACTTTATTCAAATATTGTTCAATTTCTATTTGAAAATGGTAACCCTTATGCCACCTAAGCTAGTGTCAAGATAAACATCAAGACCTGTCTGGGCAGTCTCTGATTTGTGTAAATACCTGGTATATTGTTTCTTTATTGTTTTGAAAAGTGTTTATTATATAGTAAAATTTGTTGAAAAAGTTGACCCAGTTTCCTCAAGGTGATATTCAAATGATAAAAACATCATTGTAATCTATAAAGACGTTTTTGATGAAGAAAACTTCATTTTTGTACCTCATTGCTATATCAGTAGCTCTGATTGGCTGGAACACATCACATGCTAGGGCAATAAAACATAAAGTTTTACTGTCATATTTCCCTTTATATTCAAAACACATACTTTAAGAAGAAATATATGTAAATTGTAATGTATAATGAACAATTTATTGCTCTAGTTTGAGAGTGATATGAAGATTTGTTCACTGTGGACAAATTATGTTTCCACAGGAAACGTGGTTTGCCTCAGGTGAACAAATCTTCATATCTCCCTCAAAGAAGGGCAACAAATATATTACACAACTTTAAAAGAAAATAGTTAAATTTAAGACAATTTAGTGTACAATGTGTAACTATTGAACTTTCTGTTATTCACTAAAGTAAAAGTAACTAGTTTTGTTAAAAAGTATGCACCCAGATGTCCATATGTAGTTACAGATAGGTGAAGTTATCACATTCATATCAGTTGGGTTAGTCAATGACTGCAATTAGTACTACCGGTAGTATAATACAAGTGAGTTCCTACAAATAGTAAAATTGATTGCTGCAATATATGTATTATCTGTAAACTGTGTTCTTTTAATGCTTAAACTTTTTTTGTCAAAAGTTGGATCAATGAGATTAAGTTGGATTATTGAGATTGACAAAAATACTCTGACTATATGTGGTATACTCTTACTCAATGACTTGATGTTCAAATAATCATATTTTCTTTTTTTGCAAAATTTTAGTTCTGTATAATCAAGTTTGTCTTTTCTTTTCAAAAGAATTCTTGAAAAGAAATTTCAAATTCAAATTCTAGCTACAATTTTTAAGTATTAAACTCAGTAATTTCTTCTCTATGTAAACCTCCCTGCATTTGTAAAATGATTTTTTGTATATTTTTTTTTTACATTTTTCTGTACTATCACAAATTCAAGAATCTCTTTTTCAGTTGTCACAAGGAAACTATGCTTTTTGCATTTAATATAATGTGCTTATAGAGCAGAATGACATTTTTCTATACATATCAAACGAATAACAAACTCAGATCTGTAATTTATTTAATTTTACTTTGCTTTATATGTGATGCAGCTTATTTTTAGGTTAATTAATTAACAACATATATTTAAAATTTTCAAATAAAATTAATTCTCTAATTCTTATGATTAGAAAATTCGACAAATGTACAGGTATGCTAATTTTGTACATTTGTGAACAATTGTGATATTTTACACAGATTAAATTCTTTTTACGTTTAAGTTCTAAATGATTTTGTGCAGGATTTATACTTAATTGTAAGTTAATTGATGATTTGTACACATTTGTATATATTAAAGGTTTGTGATATATGTGTTGTTGTTTTATTATTCTTGTAAAGATGTCACATAATGTGTGCCTGCATAATCAATTTCTGTTCCTCACGTAGATTTTCAGAAATTTAACTAGCCTTTTCTTCACACTGAGAGATATATTGTAATGCAGATCTATCTGTTTGTTTGCCCATATTTGTGTTTCCATGCAATAACTTCTGCTTCTGAAGCCTGATTTAAGTCAACTGTTCACTGCAGAGATCTT
The DNA here is from genome assembly GCA_032359645.1 of Pododesmus macrochisma. NCBI lineage: Eukaryota > Metazoa > Mollusca > Bivalvia > Pectinida > Anomiidae > Pododesmus > Pododesmus macrochisma. The sequence goes on along the minus strand of JAUMGZ010054920.1, from coordinate 14,475 downwards.
GCTTGCCATTTTTTTTAGGGTCAAAGGTCAAGATAAGCGTGGTTTACATATCTTGCTTGAAATTGCTTTTGTTTCGGTGACTGATTTGACCAAGTACTTTCCGAAGTATATGTTCAAACATTTATACCAAAGTTCTTACACATACATGGAACAACTTCTGACCCTGAAGCCTGACTGATGTCAAACTGTTCAAAGACATTTCTTGTGTGAAGACATACATTGGGATTTTTATGTCGGGTCTAAGGTCAAGGTAACAGTGGTGTGAATATACTATATCATTCTTGGAATTGCTTTGATTTCAATAAATGGTTATTGCTTTCTGAAGAATGTCAGTTATATCATTCTTGGAATTGCTTTGGTTTCAATAAATGGTTAATGCTTTCTGAAGAATGCCAAAACCGTTACACCAGTTCTTACTAGGAAGAATGTAATACAGCTATCTGTCAGCATTTCCATTTCTGTGCAACAGCTCACTTCTGAAGTGAATTCAGTCAATCTGTGCACAGGTGTTATTTGTGTGAAGACGTTTGTGATCGTCTTTAGGTTCACAGGGTCAAAGGTCAAGGTTATGGTGCACATTATAGACGTGCTTGGAATTGTTTGGAGGGTCACTGAATGACTTTTTGATGTGCACCCAAAAGCTTTACACCAGTTCATACAGCAAGTTCCACACCAATAAGGGGATATGGTAACGCCGATATCTGTCCGTTCGTGTGTCTTTCCATTCAATAACATCTGTTTCTGAAGCCTGATTTTCACCAAACCATGCACAGGGTTACTTCTGTCAAGGCCTCTTATGAGATTACTTTTTGTGGGTCATACATCTATTTGAAATTTCTTTGGTTTCAGTAATATAAAAATGTACACTATGTTTGGATGATATAACCATCTTGGTCAAGTGTTATAATGTTTATGTCAGTCTTAAGGTTTCAGTGATTGCCTGGTATTTTGTACCTAAACCTTGACATCAGTTCCTACAAGTTCTCTACACATGCTAGCCATATATATTGCAATGCAGCTGTCTGTCATGCAGGGTTTCTGTGCATTAAGTCACCTGAATTTGTAGTGTCTTATAATCTTCACATAATGACCCAATGACAAAAGAGAGACAACTCTTCTAAAATCTAAATCTTGTGGAAAGCAAGATGTTCAAAATGTTTTCAAGTATGTTCATTTTACAAGATTCCCTAGACACAAAGATATTTAATAACTTAAATGCAGGTTGCAATTATGCCCACTACAAGCACAAAGAGTCTTACACAAAATTCAAATACATGTACACTAACGACTACTTGTTCAAGAGGAGATTGGATAACATGAGTGGCTACATGTACAGAATAACAGTATTGGATTTTCTACCAGACATACTGGTAGTTTTTTTGCTTTACACAAGTGAATTTTCCACAAATACTATTAAACTTTCATAAAATGAACAAAATGTAAACATCAGATAGTTTTATACAGCATAGGATTTTATTTCAGATAAAACATACATTAATTACATGTATAATCTTAAATCTATCCATTTCCACTGTGACTTCACTACAATAATTGTACACACAGGACTACAATGTGTTTCATAGTTTACATATTTGACAAGTTATCAAGAAGAAATATACTGAATAACATTCTGTGTTGCGAAAAATCTATCAAAGATCATTCAATACATCAAAGATCATAATGTAAGTAGGTAGTTTACAATTTACATTTTATAGTGCATATTCTACGAAGACTCTGTAATATGATCATAGAATCGTACCTGTACCCTGAACAGTTGTGTTATGAAAGATTTCTAGAAATTATAGTGCATATTCTACGAAGACTCTGTAATATGATCATAGAATTATATACCTGTACCCTGAACAGTTGTGATATGAAAGATTTCTGGAAGTTACCAAGGACAAACCCCAATATTTGGTGCATATTCTGGCTATAAAAACGATTCAACCTTTTTTTATTTGACTTCTTAATACCGGTATGAGGTTTGAACACGTAAAATAACTTCTACATCAGCAAGACAGATAATCTCTGTAACACTAATAAAATATAATGCTGACTAACGTAGATTCAACATTGTATCTACTGCATATTGCATCTTATATTTACAATTAGATTAATAATCAACTTCATACAGTTTAAAAATTAAAACTTGTACTCACATGCATTTGACATCTTTTCAATGTCACTTTGATTTGATTTCATTAACTTAAAATTTCCCTAATAAATTATTGAACTACATGTATGATGCTATAAAGTCTTAATATTTATTTCTCAAACCAGGTAAATCTTTTAACAGTTACATTTATGCTACAACAAAAAATCTTTTGTTTCTCTCAACTTGACCATTTTTATACCCAAAGGAATTTTTTTTAAATCAAATTACAACAATTTATATAAAACTAAATGTTTTATTTACACTTCTTCTATGTTTGAACACCCGTGGATCTTACTGTGTTAAAAATTCATCTCTAGCACAAGACTGTCTTTTCAGCGTACAATCTTAGTGTCAAATGGACTCATGCATTATATTAGGACACTGCACACAAATCCTTATACTGTTCATGACTAATATATATCATACAATTCATACCTCTTATACACTAAAGTCATATACACTGAGCTCTACTCACAACTTGCACTGTTCAATGTTTACTGTCATACAATTCATACAAGTGTACCTCTTATACAAACAATTATTTGGTACTGCATTCTACCCACAAACAATACTGTTAATGTTTACTGTCATGTAAATGAATTCACACAAGTGTACCTCTTATACATAACACTTGTAAAGCATCAAGTTCTACTCAAGACTCATACATCTATATATATTGTACCTCTTACTCAATGCAATTAAACAAAATAAAGACTACTTTAAAATGATATTCTCTCTCTCAATGTACACACGTGACACATGTATTTTGTGTGTATTTCTCTCTCACAATGTACACATGTATTTTGTGTGTATTTCTCTCTCACAATGTACACATGTATTTTGTGTGTATTTCTAGATACAAGCACCATGATTATTAACTAGGAACATGAAAACAGTGAAAGTGATATACACACTATACATACATGTACACCATATATTTGTTTTCCACAAAGCAAAATATCACCCCAAAAATGAGTGTTTTCGTTGTTGACAAATTAGAAAAGAAATACACGGACCGTGAAAGAATTTGACAGAAGCGTGTCACATACTGTTACTGTTAATGTATTTTGTCACAAAAAAAAAAATGAATAAAGTTACCAGAAACAAACTTATAAATTCTTTATAGAGCTTTATATGCAATTATCCAGAAATAGACATTAGCCAACTACATTGTATTTTTCTCAGTCCTGTCTTATCTACAGAATACCATTAATACGTATGAACTATACTAAAGCAGTTGGCATGTATATCACTATAGCAATACAACAAACATAACAAAGTTGTTTAAACAATACATGTACAATGTCCATACAAAAGTTTAATAAAGCATGCAGTTTACTAGTCTGTTACAGTGTAGTTGAGACAATCACTTCACATACACAGAGACACAGCAACCCCGTTAAGAGGTTTTTGTTTGAGCTATGTTGAGTTGCATAATACCCCAGTCATAGCGTCACCTTTTAGCTGCCACGTTTAGGTAAGCTTGGAAACGTGGCTAAAGCGTGAGGAAATGTGGAACAACGAAGCACAACATAGCGACAGTGAGTCACAACCATAGGGTGGTTCCAGAATTAACCATATGGGAGGGATTGGAGGCAATGAATTAATATATTATGGGTGGTGGGGTTCAATCCAGATCTGCCTACCTCATATTAAATCAGTTTAAATATTTAACGGGTGGTGGGACCTCTGAAAAAGTGCCTCCCACCCTCCAATGTAGTTAATTCTGGAACAGCCCTAAAAGAAAAGTGAAAAAATATATTAAGATGTTGTGGACAAATTAAGATTTCCTTCAAACCGTACGGTTGATAGATAAACCAGATAAAACTAGTATGTATTTAACTTTTATGTAAAGCACAAAATGTATAGTAGCACTAAACAAAGTATGGCTCACAATTCTCATTTAATATAACTACAATAAGATCTCGCATAATAAAACTAATAAAGCATGCACATGTCCATTTCATTTAAGACTTGATAATTGAGCAAAAATTAGCACTTTTAATACACAATATTGTGTTTATTGTACAGTACATCAATACGTTGAATAAGAAAATCTGTCTTTGTTCTGTGTGCATAGCTCAATGAAAATTAAAAGGGAATTGAGAGAAAAAATTAATATATTTACAGTTGAATTTCACATGAATCTCTTCAATATATAATCTACGAGTGTTATGTCAGTGATATAATACACGTTGGCTGGTAACAGTTGATCTATACTTGACGAAATACATATTCTTTTTTTATTTAGCACATAAGAAACTTGTAGTTTTCAAAGCTAAAGGAAATAACCTGAATCATTATCACATGTCCAGAAGTAAGTTAGAAACCGTGAAGCAAGCATACAACTGCAGAAGTTTACAAAAACTATTATCACTGGTACTCCAAGCTCTCATAAATTAGGCCAACATGAAATATTTGAAATAATGTTTCCTGTTTCGGCTCTTACATACTGATGATATTGTGTGGAACACGGAGTGACATGGACCATTTGTAGAGCAAGAGAAACTTTCATCTGGAATCTAATTTTAATAAAATGTTTTAGGGTTTGCATTAAAAAATAGGGTGGGTAGGCAAAGTGGAAACAACTATTTTGTTTTGGCCTTTATGTATAACCTACAAGCACACAAGAAATATGTGGTTTAGAAACAATCACTTTATGTCAACTTTCATCTCTCTATCTGCCATTTCTTTACATCTGTTATTAAAGTCAATGAGTGACCAGGAATCGTAACATAACTTCAAATTGTCCAATACTTTCACTCATTTGGTATTAAAATAAGTACCTAATTCCTTGGACTAGATTAAAATCTTCAAGACAGTTTTATCCTTACTGCACACTTGACAACAAATACTGCAGTGAGCTATGATTTTAAACACATAACATAGTGATGTTTTACTTACAAGGTGATTTATGGTATGTTATATACACGTTTAAGTTAATACAAACTCACAAGCACTTTTAATACTGCTCAAAAAAAAAGTTGTTCACACCAAAATGTATTTCTTATTTAATTCTTAAGATTCTGTCTTCAACAAACCTGTAAAACTTTCAATCTTGTATTGCATATAATATTAACTGATGACAATACCTATTTATTATTTTTTAGAACAATAACATTATCATGAATTTATATTTTACACAAATATTTAGTAAGTGTCCCCTACTATCGAATACCTTATTCTTCATATTTTATTAGTACAGTGCAACCTGCTCTAGTGACCACCTCTATAAAGAGTTCATCTGTATACAAAGTCCACTTAAATCAGACCCCTTGAAGTCTTATATAATAACTACACTTATTTTTACCTGTATATATAAAGACCACTTTTTCTGGTCTTTTTGGTGGTCTTTATTATAGACAGGTTTGACTGTAGTCTACATTTAACAGAATAATACTTACTTGGCAAAGTAGATTCAAAGCAGAAACAAAACACATCAGTCTCTTTACTACATGGAGATAAATAACAATTCTTATAAAGGTGTATCAATAGGAGACATATTCATACTTACATGAAAGTAAAAAAAGCAAATTGTTCACAATAGCAAATATCAAAATATCTATTAAGGCAATTCATTTCATTTATTTTGACGCCATTCAATAGTAATGTTACAAGAGTTTCAACACTTTGATAACACAAAAAGAATCCCAAATTTCATAGCTTATTTCTCATTGGATTTAAAACAATTTGGAATAGATATTTTGGTGCACCATAGTTTTGGGTTGCCATGCATTATGCAGAAAGTTTATAAGTACGTCAGTGGTATTGTAACACTTTTTACCAACAAATGAAATCAAAATTGTACTTTAGTAAATCTTATACACAGACATCATCATGGACAACATGTATACCACAGTTCAAATTCTGTGACTCTAACATCAATTCTTAAATACATATCAGGAAAAAATGTCACTTTACATCAACAAACTTCATGAAAATACTGACCTTTTAATGACAATTATTAGTAAACATTAACGAAACATTTGATATTTTTACCAAAATCATACGCTCTTACAAACTATGTATTTACAATTCTTTTCTCACTTTTCTCCCAAACGCTTACTCTAAAAATCTCATTCTTCTTACAAATATGCATAATATATTATGTACATAATAACTATTTCTTGATACTGTGGCTTAGCAAGAAATTAAAAATCAAATTAACTTGACATTATGTATACGGTAGACATATTTTCATCATCATGCCCAATATATACATTGTACTATAGTCCAGTTTCAATTCTTATCATCAACAACTTGCACACCTACTTAAAGATTCTTTGTACCAGTTTCTATCACACAATGTATTCTTCACTTTCACTCCGAAAAGAAAGTAACTATTGATATATTAAAACTGTTAATATTTCATTTTGTCTGCAGTATAAGCACAAGTTTGTCTCGACTTCTCTCTCACTTCAATCTTTTGGCAGTAACAGAAGACTTGTTCTTCCTGAGTATAATTAAAAGACTTTCAGTTGGAAGATATTGTCCTTTATTCCAGATTTCCATTTGAATGCACCATATTTAGAACAACAATATGGTGTGTTCTTAAGGAGCACAAACTATAATTACTGGCCACATCATTTTCACATTTCGGCAGAATATGTGTCCTCTCAAAATGGTCACTATCACATACTGACCATATTAACAATATTCTACTGTTTTACTTTTTAAACTTTTAACTTTTGCCATCACAAGTGACAAAATAGAACACATTCCTGCACACTTCTCCCAGGAAACCTTCCAACATTTGACAACAATGACAAAATGGAACACTTTGATTATGTGATGTCCTTGTATCTGTGACCAATGCTTGTGGCAGGATTCTCTCGTATTAAATGTAAAACTTAAATTAAAACCTAAAACTCATGTTATCACCTCCTCTTCATATTACTTGTAATCCACTCCAGACCCTGATATAACCTGTCAGTTGAAGATAACATGCTTATAGTGAAATCAAACCGATAAATTCTAATTTCATAGAGGCAAACCAATGGCAGGGTCATTGGAATAAGGGGCATGACTTATCTCGATTAATTGTCATCTACACACAAATTCAAGAAATCAAAAAAATTAACTTTTACTCAGATATTTTTTTAAAAGTATCATTAATTATTTGTGTTTGTCAAGTTACCAAAAAGTAGTAACATTTGAAGAATATTACCACCTTAAGATTTATTTTCTATATCTTGTTTTATTAAAACTGCAACATGTCTTCTGTCTACCTACCATAAAGCATCCTTCACAATAATAAGGTTTAACTGTTGTGATATTATCTATACATACCCCTTCCCAGTAAGAGCACAACAACCTTTTATATGCCATGGGTGATCCTTTACAGATGTAAAGTTTAAGTGTTGTGATATTATCTATACATACCCCTCCCCAGTTAGAACACAACAACCTTGTATATGCCATGGGTGATCCTTTCCAGATGTAAGGTTTAAGTGTTGTGATATTATCTATACATACCCCTCCCCAGTTAGAGCACAACAACCTTGTATATGCCGTGGGTGATCCTTCACAGATGTAAGGTTTAAATGTTGTGATATTATCTAT
>JAUMGZ010054809.1:0-18787 GCA_032359645.1 Pododesmus macrochisma | reverse complement strand
ACACCTTGGGTTGTGACGCCACCGGGATTCGATCCAGCGAACCGGATTCCTCACCAGTGTACCAGCTGCGAGGCGAAAATGTTAGCCCTCACGGCCACCACCGCTGGTCAGTGTCGCTTGCACAGACACTTTACTGAAAATTTACTGATTTTTTAATATTAATATATGAGTTTTAAATATTAATAAATGAATTTTAAATATTTATAAATGAATTTTTAATATTAATAGATGGCGGCATTTATAAATATTAATAAATCATTTATAAATATTAAGAATTCATTTATAAATATTAATAAATGATTTTTTAATATCTATAAATGAATTCTTAATGTTAATTAATGAATTATTTATATTAGAAAATCCCTATTTTTGTCCACGATGGCTTGCCATATATACATGTTGTTCTGTGACTTTGTCCTTAAAGAACAGTAAGATCTGAAATCTCTTATCATTCCTCAACAGGTACATTTAATTGTGGACTGATATGGAACATTACTAAAGTAATTCAGCACCCTTTTGTTTATATAGAAAATGCCCTTCTTTTAGATCATTCACTTCTTTTCTCTTGACAAAAGGTTTTTGTTAGTCGAAAAAGAAAGGTTTTTTCAAACTAGTCAAGGAAGAGGGTAGCTTCTGTGGAAGATCTCCTGCGTTTATTTTCAAATATGAATACATGTATCCCATTTGAAAATAAACGCCAGAGAGCTTCCACAGAAGCTAGGAAAAAGCCACTTGTTCACTGACCATGCAACAAACATAGAAAAATACTATGAATTTGACAATCATGTCTCCATGGCCACTTATAGATAAGAGTTAACGTTTATGCTCACTGTTTATATACAGATCATAAAGTGTAACGGTATATAAACCATAAATAAATCACTCGAACCATTGTTGTCAAACTTTGTACCTACCTGAGCGCATCGGGTACACTGCGACACATTGAAATCCAAAGAGGCAGCCGAAAAACTGTTGAAACTCAGGAAAATCAACACAAACAACAGGCTTTTGCTAGTTACTAAACCATTTGCCAGAATCAGGGACCATAGCATCACCATCGTGGTAATCCAAGCACGATCACTGCTCGTGTGTCCGTGCAGGTTGCGTCACTTGTACGCCATGTCGCCGTATTTTGTTGCTGAGACTGGCGTATACCTGATTCCGTCGTAGTGTCCACATGTCATATCTACAGCAGTTGACTTCTACATTGAAAATTATCGATCGCAGTCATAGATACACTATCATTAGACAGACGTGACGATGTTTGAAATGTCTTCAAATCCACATACTTAACATCTTAACGCCATTTACCGAGTGCAGCATAGCGTCCGTATAGCCACTGGAGATAATATGTCGGCGTGACCGAGTTTATTGACTATTTACAAAATACCTTGGGTGACCTATTATCTATTGAAGTAACCTTAACAAGTGCTATACAGTAATAATTACAGTCAGACAGCTCGCTATAAAGTCAAGACTGCAAAAGGCGTGAATTACTATATTATCATAGATTTTAACAGGCGTGAATTACCGTGTATATATAAGTTATTATACGTACATGTACATGTATGTACATGTTTTTACACTTTTAAAACCTAAGATAAACACACATTATAAATTTTCTGTCCTTATCTGTGACAAAACAACACAGAATATCAAGAAAAACTAATTGTTGAGACACACGTATACACGCGTGCCACACCGTGTCGATGGTTCTTGTTATAATTTTGGTTTATATGGTGTTTTTATGTTTATCTAAATTACTAATTAATTAACGCGTGCCACACCGTGTATAGATGGTTCTTGGTTTATATGGTGTTTTTATGTTTTATATACATCACTAATTGATTCACATTTAACTTTAACGCGTGCCACACCATGTATAGATGGTTCTTGGTTTATGTGGTGTTTTTATGTTTATATAATTTACTAATTGATGAACATTTAACTTTAACGCGTGCCACACCGTGTAGATGGTTCTTGTTATAATTTTGGTTTATATGGTGTTTTTATGTTTATCTAAATTACTAATTGATTCACATTTAAGTTTAACGCGTGCCACACTGTGTATAGATGGTTCTTGGTTTATGTGGTGTTTTTATGTTTATATAAATTACTAATTGATTCACGTTTAACTTAAACGCGTGCCACACCGTGTATAGATGGTTCTTGGTTTATATGGTGTTTATATGTTTATATAAATTACTAATTGATTAACGCGTGCCACACCGTGTATAGATGGTTCTTGGTTTATGTGGTGTTTTTATGTTTATATAAATTACTAATTGATTCACATTTAACGTTAACCTTTATGTCATGCAACAATTTTCACTCTCACGAAAGTTTCTCTATATCAATTCAACTTGGTTGCTAATTCCCATCATAAACTTCGGAGTTTAATATGGTCTATTGGTTTTTTTTTAAAGTCTGTATTATATAATAAAGAATAAAAACGATTGTCGTAAGCGCGAGCAGGAGTTATAACTCTTAATTACTTTTTTTCTGTTTCTGTTAAATAAATAGAAGTTAGTTTATCCTTTAAATCTTTTCTAGTAACATGTTCAAGTTTAGAAATGATAGAATATTTCGATTTTTCAATTTCATCGTTCTGAAATAATTATTTTGTCTGATCATTAACTGCATTCCCAAACATTAGTTAAGTATTGTCCATATTGGTCCAATTTTCTTGGAAGTCCATTGTTGGTTACTGTGTTACAGACAAACCTAGAATATTGGTCGATTGTTTGTTTGTTTGTTTGTTAAATTTGGGTTAAACGTCCGTTCAATTCATGTCTGGTTCATTTAGACGGTGTCTGCTTATGACAATGATCACTGGTGGTGACTTTATAGAGCTGTCTCAATGAAATATCACGCCGCAGACACATTGACATGATACTTCACTCGGTCACATTATCCTGACACCAAGCAAACCAGTCCTGCTTCTACCCGGACATGCTGAGTGTTTAGTAGGGAGCAAGAGTATTATCTAATTTTAACGTCTTGGGTTTGACGCGGTCGGAATTCGAGCCCCCGGCTACCGGAACACGAAGCGAACGCTCAACCAATGAGCTACCGCTACTGATAGACTATTGAACGCTCAACCAATGAGCCACCGCTACTGATAGAATATTGAACGCCCAACCAATGAGCCACCGCTTCTGATAGAATATTGAACGCCCAACCAATGAGCCACCGCTACTGATAGAATATTGAACGCCCAACCAATGAGCCACCGCTCCTGATAGAATATTGAACGCCCAACCAATGAGCCACCGCTACTGATAGAATATTGAACGCTCAACCAATGAGCCACCGCTCCTGATAGAATATTGAACGCTTAACCAATGAGCCACCGCTCCTGATAAAATATTGAACGCCCAACCAATGAGTCACCGCTCCTGATAGAATATTGAACGTTCAACCAATGAGCCACCGCTACTGATAGAATATTGAACGCCCAACCAATGAGCCACCGCTCCTGATAGAATATTGGTCGAGGTTCTCCTTAACAGATAATTGGTTTTCCGTCTCTTTAGATATTACTTTTTTTATTTAAATTGGTCCGTCTTGAAAGAAAGAATAGAACAATCTTGTTAAATTGTGCATTGCAACATTTTAGAAACGAAAAAATAATCTGAGAAGGTAAACGGCGGTCATCTTGAATGTTTTCTTTAACGAAATGGTTTCTAAAGTTCTCGCATGGTTTTGCCGATGAATATAGCGATTTGATCTTTTAATTGATTACACATTATGTGTAGATGTTTCTTACTTTAAAGTTTTGTTCGAAAGATGTTTCCATCGTCTCGGCGGTCATTTTGTACGTTCTTCTAATATCTATGTCCCATTATCGGGAGCGAACAAGCTATGGAAATTAGATTTTCAAATATGTAATGTATGCAAAGCTTACGTTGTGTACGGTATGTTGTGTTACGTCCTTTGGAACGGGAAGATTATAGGAAAATGCGATTTTCAATATTGAACTCAATTGTATTTGGAATTTTGTGGGCTGAAAACTTAAGTACGAAGAAATATTTTTGATAGGTGAACGATGATTATTGTGAATCTTATTTTTTTTATTCCCCTTCGTTAAAGCACTAAGTAGATTAGACTTAAAACCACAATCTACACTGTATGTAGCCATGAATTAAGTTGTGATGCCAATACGCATACATGCTAAAGATAAATAAAAGTGAATGCAAAAGCACAAAACTGAGTTTAAAGTAATTGTACATGGCGTTTAATAAGAAACACGTTTGTATGTTAGAATTAAAAATGGCAGCTGTCTTTATAAATTTGTAAAAAAAAACCAAACAAAAAACTATAGAGCTATCTGTTTAAACATTTATGAATATCATGTCAACGCTAGCAGACGTAACGTAGTTTTTTTTTCTCAAAAGAAAAAGTCTTGCAGTTTGCCATCATGTCGATTGGGAGATTTATCTTCTGGTATATGATGCGAGCTTCAGAGTACAAACTCTGATGTGTACTTGGTGACATAATGACATTTGATAACGACATACAAGGCTATATTCTACAGAGCTGAGCGTTTTTTTGTTTGACGAACGTCATAAAGTGGTAATGTTGTCATGACAACGCGCAGTTGGAGGATCAGGTGGAACTCTCGTCTGTGGTTGGGTATTGTTTGCAGAAATACCCATTTACTAGAAAGTTGAATCTAATACCTGATACCATTATAATTTGTCTGGAACATTATCAACATGATGATTGATTGAGCTTTTTACATAAAACTACTCAGACAGACAGAATACAAAAGAAAGTAAAAATACATGACAATAAATATAATGCCAGGATTATTGTCACTTACTGAAACATCGAGGAAAAATTATAAAATCAAATATATTATTTTATTATGCTATTTCATGTTGAAAAGATATATAGATCAATCGTGTGTTGTTTTACCGAGTTTAAATGTGATTTGCTGGGACTTGAATCCCCGACCATATGTTATATGAATGACCATCCAACATGTGTTAAAACAATATTTTTTCTTTTATTTCTATATGTTATACATAGCACGCACGCACGCACGCACGCACGCACGCACGCACGCACGCACACACGCGCACGTATTATTCATATGAAAATATTCTGCAGTAGAGTACTCAGTCACATGTTGTTCTCCAATGTTTTGTGAGAAATAGTTTGTGTCAAAGAAAGACTATTAATATACAGCGGAATTGAAAAAGATATATTGTTAAGAGCTTGAATCTTAATGAAAAACAGTGGAGAAAAACCTTATCAAGAAACTTTTTGTTACAAAGTATACTGAGTTAAGATGGAAACAATATTGCAATACTTTAATTAAAATCTTACCAATCTACAACAACAAAATATATTTCAAGAACTTAAAAAAATCTAATAAAGAAATTGTTTATAACAAAATATACTAAATTATATATATTTTTTATTAAAATCTTACCAATCTACAACTTGTATTGTTATGCAAAAGCAATTTTCGGACTCAATTTTGCTGGATTATTTTCAAGGTAAATTCAACAAGAGAGCCGCCAGGGGCAGCATATCCCCCAAAAATCTACGCGCCGCATTTGTCATTGATTCATCATTGATTTGTATTTTTTGAGAAGGGCGGCCAAGAGTAATGTTTTAATTTGTAATACATGGTATTAACTAGTTAATGTTCTGACAGTTTAACATTTATTGTTGATTCTGAAATACTAGAGGTTGAATTAAAATATCATAACTAAGTTTAAACTTTATGCAATCATTTGTTCTCAAGTTATTCTCTGGACAAGCACAATTCTATCTTTAGCAACAGTGGCATTGACCTTTTTTTAGGCCATACCCAAAATCAACAGGGTTCTGTGGATCCCCTAGGGCAACTTGCAAACCAAGTATAAATTTTGTTTTGATAAGTTATCCTCTTGACAAGCCACATGCAAACAATGATCTATTTTTATCAACGGTGACCTTGACCTTTGGTGTGCCAGACCCAAAATGAATAGGGTTCTGCAGATCCCTAGGGCAACCCACAATCAAAGTGTAAACTTTGTGGGATCATGTTGTCCCCAAGTTATCATCGGACAAGCCAAATACAACACACATTCTATTTTCAGCAATGCCGAATGATGACCTTGACCTTTGGAAGACCACGCTCAAATTGATAGGATTCTGCACATCCACTAGAACAGCTATACGCCAACTTTAAACTTTCTGCTATCATGTGTACTCAACTTATAATAACGACAAGCCATACACAAGCAAAATTCTGTTTTTAATATTGATTACCTTGACTTTTGGTGTCCATAATCAAAATCGATAGGGTTCTTCACATTCCCTAAAGTAAACCACAAACTGAGTGTAAACTGTCTACTTTCAATGGGTCTCAATTTATCATCTGGGCAAGCCACAGGCAGACTAAATTCTATTTTAGCAGCGTTCACCTTGGGTAGACCACTCCCCAAATTAATAGCGTTCAAATGGGCATGTGTGTAAACTATCTCAGACGAGGCGATAGCCGAGACTGGGATTCACAGAATCTGTTACCCCTTGTTGTGTAAGATAGAGATATCTCTTGTCTTTCACAACTAGGGGTGATTGGTTCTTTTTCTCACACCTTCAACATTGATATCACGGCGATAACAAAGCATTGGTCGTATGATTTTCAAAAAATCCGATGAATTTTCTTCTTTGATTTGCTGTTGTGACGTCATATTCATTGTTGAAACTATGTTATTTATTACACTTGCTCCTTTTTAAACAGTGGAAAGATTACCATACACCGGAATGACACGGAGGCATCGCGGCGAGTGACACATGTGTAGCAGGAAACGCTTACCACATCGCGAGCACCTTGTTTCGCTTCTAGTTTTTTAATAGAAGTTCGTGATGTTGCCATTTTTAGTTAATACATGTTTATTTGGTTAATTTTTCTGTGTGCGTTCAACGTTTTCTTATTGTTTGCCAATGTCCATGGACTTACAGCCTAGAATATCGTCTTGGTTTTTCGATTTACTTACTTCGTTACATTTTGTTATCTTACTTACCTTTAGGACATGAGCATGTAAGTTTGCATATTTAAAGGAGGCATGAATAATGTTGCATCTTTGTACTCTTTCCATATTTTGTTTTAGCTAAGGGAGTTATTTGTCATGTATAAATGGTAAAATAAAATCCGAAGAATAAACAATTTAAAAAGGCATAGACATATTAACGCCAACATACCACTGCCTAACTACATTTGTACCGTTCTGTACGTTTTGGGCGAATTTTAAATGTCCGATAGCTATTAAACGTGTTGTTTGATCTATACATACATACCTTCATATCTTCATCCAAATGTTAATCGGGTATTTGAATTCATGTTTAAAGCGACTGTGTAAACATGAAGAGCTTGCATGCAACTTAATCCGTTTTAAAGAGAGACACCGATTGCGTTGATCATGCCACTTGTCTGACGAGACAGTCGACATTAACGGATGTTGAGCACAGATAAAAGTTGTTGCCTAGTTGCCGCTTTCCAATTGTTCCTTGATTAATCACAACGACAATTCAATTATGTAATCGTTTTCTTGCTTGAAAGTCACAATCTGCGATAAATACACAACACTAACATCACACTTGTTCATGTCATAACTGGGACGAAGTGTAAATCGAGTCCTGTGTTACGTTTTGGGTAACACAAGTATAAATTGTTTCGGAGTGCATAGGGTGCCGTACCATTTTGATTTGTAAACTTATTTATTTTGTACGATACATATAATATGTGTTCATCCTGTGTTCATTTTAACTTTATCGGTGTATACAAAATGAAAAAAATTCATTCACTTTGCAAAGTATTTTTATTCCTTTTTATACCTCAAACAAGTAAAACAAGATATTAAGATCATTTCTTCATTTGATTTATATCTTTTCTTACTTATAACCACATTGTAACACCATGTAAGTTTTGTAAGCATCTTTGGTCACCTTTGTATCAAGTTTGTTATTCATACATATAACACATTTCACTTTCATATTGCAGCTAGATCCGTTAAAGCAAATTCACACAACATAACTATACTATTTCAAACTCATGCACATACGTGCCAAGAAATCTTAGTCACCTTTTTATATTGAAACAGTGTAAACTTTATTGGCCTTGCTTATTTAACACTGTAAACTGATGTTTCCTCACTGCTTAGTTCTTTTACCTACCATCACATTACCACAAAATCCACTTTTTCAATATACTTATCCTTTAATATTTACATTTATAAATATTTCTCTCATTTCTTATAATTATATATTTCATTGCGCTTACTCTGGTTCAACAAAGAATTATCACTTTGTTTGCTTTGTTTTAGTACCACCTGCACATTTTGTAAACTTTGATACCTTTAAGTATAACAACGCACTGCTCACTTAGTTAAATTAACACTTGTCAAGAGGAAAATGTTTAACACAATTCCATGTTCGTCTATTCGTTTATCTCTTAACAAGGACGTATTCATTTTGCTGTTGGTGTCGTTGTTGATCCTTTATTAATATCAATGTGTCGTAAACCCTTGTCCATTTTAACTTACCTATTTTGATTTATCCTCGTCTTCTGAATTCTCTATTAATTTCCGCTTTCGACGATTTGATGGCTGTTACGGATTTGAAATATCGTCTTGGTTTTTCGAATTTACTACTTACCGTCATTTGTTAATGCCCGTCGAATATTAAAAATTCATTCTAATGATGGTTTTGTGATTAGGTTATTGTTTGTTTGTCAATATTCAGTGTTCTGATAATCTCCTGCTTTATTAATTAAACTAAACTACACTCAGGACATTATCTTTGTTACATTATGTTATCTTAGTTACCTTTATGACATGAGCATTAACGTGTGTTTTTTCCGTATTTTCTTTTAGCTAATTTATAAGGGAGGTATTTGTCATATCTTAATGGGATATATAACTACCTTTGTACCGTTCTGTTCGATTTGAGCGAGTTTTCAGTGTCCGATTGCAATAAAACATTATTTATTTGATTGAAGACAAATAGCATCACACTGAGATACACAATGTTCTGCCAGTTATTTTTGAGTTTCGGACCTAAGAAGAAACAGTTTCATACTTACCTGTATTCTAAATTGTTGTGTTTGATGCATAGTGTGGCCTTCTTTAATGTAAGTCAGTCAGTCAGTCTGTCTGTCTGTCTGTCTGTCTGTCTGCCTGCCTGCCTGCCTGCCTGCCTGCCTGCCTGCCTGCCTGTCTTTGCTAATATCTAATTCTATATATCTATTATAACGTCACATTTGCTGATGAGAACTGGGTTGTTCGAAACACTTGTCCAGAGTAATACGTTTAAAAATTCCTGTTTTGATTACGCGCACATTATAAATTTTGGCAAGACAATTTTGTATTATCATTGGGTATGGTTTTGGTCCATCATAATCATCGTGAATTTTTGTCAACGTTGCCCATTGGCTTTGTAACTGTGATTTACTGAAGTCTTGTTTATTAAAATTTAATTCTTCTCTTGCGTCCATTAAAGACATCAGCTTCGAGCAAGATCTAGGGTTCGCGACGGGGTAATTCACACACAGTTTTGGCTCCTTCCTCTTAAAAATATCATATTTATCGGAGGCATGATTCAGGTTGCATTTTTGTATACAAGTTAAAATCCAGGTACTAAGATATATCTATGAAGCCTTATGTTAGATATATATTAAATGCATACCTAATGCGGACACTTAATGTATCGCGTAACACTGAAGCATGTTTAATTTTCATAACATCTGCTATGTTGTATTTTTTATTTAATGTACAAATAAAGTTGAAATGAAACACTTACATTATTATATTCTTCCTGTCGTTAACACCGATCGTATTTTATGTAGGACGTGCAAGAGTACACGCATTCCTTCCCTGTATAAAGTATCCGGAGGTTAACGGTAAAGAAGAAAATCAGACACCTAGTGGACTTTTTTTGGCAAAGTCATAAATCACAAATGTTAGGGAGGGTAGGTTTATGACAATCAACAACCACACCTTGATCTGAATAAGTGCGACAGGAGATGTTCACACCTACATATTAGGTCAGCAGCAGGTAAATGGCGTGGACTTTCTGGAAGGGATGAGTAACGGTAACTTGTCTGTCAGATTTTTTAAAAGACCGAATAATTATATTGACATTTCTATTTGTTAAAATTAGATTATCTTATCGCTTCCAGCGAAATGCTCTGCATTACAGGGTAGGCAGAGGACTTGTTGGCTCGGTCTCAGGATAATATGACCGAGTGAAGTATAATGGCGATTACATATTCGATTAATCCTTTCATTGTTCAGTATATTGCATAATTATATTATATTATTCTTAAACAAGAGGGGTCGTCGCGGTGACTCGGAGCATTCGCCATGTGATCCGGTAGACACGGATTAGATTCCCGGCTGCGTCAAACCTAATACCTTAAAATTCGATAATCTTCTCGCTCTCTGCTAAATCCTCAGCATTACTAGTTAGGAAAAGGACTGGGTGGCTCGGTGTTAGGATAATGTGACCGAGTGAAGTATCATGTCAAGGTGTCTGCGCCGTGATATATCAGTGAAACAGCACTATAAAGTCCCTACCAGTGCGCATTGTCACAAGAAAACATCGTCTCGATATGTCCAAGAAATGAGTTGAAGGGACGTTAAACCATAATGAATCAAACAAACAATTAAACTTAAAGTGGAGAAGCGAGACAATTGCCCTGTTAACGTCTTAGTAGTTGTGAAACGAGACGGACGGACTAAATTTAAAATATGGTATACTTTCAGTCTATATTTTAAATACTGAAATCTAAATTTTTGAATGAAAAAATGCATATTCATTGTTTATTCAACAACTTGACTGTGGTCACTCAAAACAAATGCCTGAAGTGTCCCATGCTTAAAATAACGATTTTTTTTTTAAACATAACATAAACATAAAACACATTCAATAACAAAATGTTCGGTTCTATATCCTAATATTGATAGACGTTTATTTTATATTTCCGAATCTGCCAATTCTGCCAATTATTGTATAATTGAAATTATTGTTTACAATTTCTATAAAAAATTTATATATTATGCCTCAAACAATACCAGCTGTACGCTGGCAGAACGGGATGGAAACCTATGTACGTTAGTGTACACATACAGTTGATAACCACTTCACAGCAATTACTAAAACTACAACATCTGATGGTTCAGTGCATTTATTAAAACATTATTTTGATGAAGATTCCTCGGTCTACACTTAGTTCCAGCTATGACGTGACCACAAGTGATGTAAGTGTTGTGTATTGATTGTGTATTGTGCGTTTCAAGCAAGAAAACGATAACATATTTGATTTGTGTTGTGATTTATCAAAAAACAATTGGAAAGCGGTATCTAGGCAACAACCATTATATGTGCTCTACGTCCGTCAATTCTTACTGTCTCGTCAGAAGATAAACCATGAGCAATGTTTTATTTCTTTTCCTTAAAATGCACTTTCAATTGATAAAATTCCATGCTCTATTCCATTGGTGTCTTTATATAAACGGATTTAGTTGCATGTGCGTTCTTCAATTAAACACGCTCAACTAAAACAAGAATTGGAATAATATTTAAAACAGGACGTAGAATAAATGATAAACTTGTGAATGAAGGTAAGGTATGTATAAAATTCACAACATGGTTTATATATGTTGATACTTTAAAAACAGATCTCGAAGCCTTGTGTCATATTTTTGAAATACAGAACTAAAGCGGATACTCAATATGTAAAGAAAAGTTCAGTATAAGTTGTATCGCGAAACACTGCAACTTCCTAGCTTCCTTTCCTGAACATGTCTAGTACAATTTCCAATTTATGCAAATATTTAAATGTTTTTTCATATATATGCACTTATTTTTATTAAACTTATTTCATATTAAAATAGAAACTTATCACATTAATTTTGCAATACTATGTTTGGAACGTCAGTTGATAGTATGTATATCTTTTCAATCTATACATGCAAACAAAAACATAATTGAACAATGAATTCAACAAAATTTCAACTTCAGGATGTATAAGTGTGAGAACCGACAGTTTGATAAAAGTCAAACATTTTTCTAAAGTTGAGTTTTGGAAAGACGGGTTTTTGTTAAGACATTACCGAAAAAAAACTTATATTTTGCCGCACTTCTTCTTCTTCTAGAGCCACTCTAAAGTTGAAATTGAAATTGAAATTTTCACGAATTTATTTACAAAGAACCAATTATGTCTTCACATCTATTATAATGCATATCAGAAGGAATGTTTTTATTTTAAATAAATATGAATGAAATATAAATTTCTGATCAAGTAAAACATTTTGTATTTTTTTTCTATTTTTGCGGACTATTGATGCTTAGATACCCAAATTATCTTCCACAAATTTAATGATTTTCTTATAAATCGACTAATAGAATTTGTTTCAGAATCTAACTGTTTTCCAAATTTGTCACCAGGACAGGGACTTTAAAAACGAACAAAATTAACAAATAACAATAATGGGTTGCCGCACTACTATTTTCAAAATTTTAGAACAAAGATTTATGTAAGGTGTACTTCATGCCTCCTATAAACTTTCAAACATAAAACGAATACACTCCATGGGAAATTAAAATATATGTTTTTTGAGATTATTCTTACAAAATCTAATTAAGTTTCAACCATTCGTTCAAAAGTTATTTAATTTTGAATTACTCTACAACGCTAAACGTCTCATTTTATGAACGGCAAAACCGCATCACAACGTCAATGTTCGACGCAACAAAATGTAGTCGTCCATCAGCTATATTTGATGCAGCCTATGTTTTTTTCTGTTCTTTCCGTTGCAATAGATTTACTCTTATGATACCATCAGCAAATCAAAACAGTTTACTTTTCTAAATATTACACAATGTGTTTTAATGTATTTGTTTTTTATTGTGATTCAACATCAATTTTACTCATGTTTAGCCCATATTGAGACAATGTCTGCTTGTGACAGTTCGTACTGATAACAACTTTAAAGGCTGCCTCATTGAAAAACCACGCCACAGACACATGACAATCGTGGTACTTGTCTTTGTCACATTATTCTCTGACCGAGTCATCCAGTATTTATTCTACTAGAAACGCTGAGCTATTAGCACGGAATGAGGACATTACTTAATTTTATCGTCTTTAGTCTTGGGGTGGACGGGGTTGAACCCCCATAGTCAGGAACACAAAAAGAATGATCTACCTCCGAGGCACCGCTCCGGTCAAGTACAGTGGAGTCTCTTTACATCGACCATGTTTTTTTATTGGGTGTGTTGTCTTTGTAAAGCATTTGATGTTGTAATGAATCAAAAGTGAAGTCGTTTTGTAGAATAGTTCCAAACATATGGTCGTTATAATGAATTTGCTGTTGCAATGAGGTTCGTTGAAAATAGACTATCCATCAAAATGTTTTTCATTTTCTATTTTTTTTTTCAAATGCTGCGTTTTCAATCATTATCAAAACAACACACTTAATCTTAACCCTAACGTTTTTACTGTAAAAAAATTTAATTTCGCGGGACCTTACTTTTGCGGTATCGGTGTTGAAACTTTTTTCACGGGACATAAATTCACTGTACACCATTGTCAGAGGTATAATTTTCGCGGTGCACGGGTAACTTAGTACTCTGGCTAGCCAGCTGTAACCAGGTTATAAGTTCGAAAGCGGTAGTCGATGCATTAATCTTCAGGGTATTCATACTTCAATACAGTATAACAAAGATACCGGTAACTGTGTGATTATTTGTATTCAACCGTGTTCAGTATATTACATAATTATATTATACTATTCTTAAACCAGAGGGATCGTCGCGGTGGCTCAGAGGTAGAGCACTCGCCACGTGATACGGTAGACACGGATTCGATTCCCGGCTGCGTCAAACCTAATACCTTAAAACTAGATAATCTTCTCGCTCTCTGCTAAATCCTCAGCATTACTAGTTAGGAAAAGGACTGGGTGGCTCGGTGTTAGGATAATGTGACCGAGTGAAGTATCATGTCAAGGTGTCTGCGCCGTGATATATCAGTGAAACAGCACTATAAAGTCCCTACCAGTGCGCATTGTCACAAGAAAACATCGTCTCGATATGTCCAAGAAATGAGTTGAAGGGACGTTAAACCATAATGAATCAAACAAACAATTAAACTTAAAGTGGAGAAGCGAGACAATTGCCCTGTTAACGTCTTAGTAGTTGTGAAACGAGACGGACGGACTAAATTTAAAATATGGTATACTTTCAGTCTATATTTTAAATACTGAAATCTAAATTTTTGAATGAAAAAATGCATATTCATTGTTTATTCAACAACTTGACTGTGGTCACTCAAAACAAATGCCTGAAGTGTCCCATGCTTAAAATAACGATTTTTTTTTTAAACATAACATAAACATAAAACACATTCAATAACAAAATGTTCGGTTCTATATCCTAATATTGATAGACGTTTATTTTATATTTCCGAATCTGCCAATTCTGCCAATTATTGTATAATTGAAATTATTGTTTACAATTTCTATAAAAAATTTATATATTATGCCTCAAACAATACCAGCTGTACGCTGGCAGAACGGGATGGAAACCTATGTACGTTAGTGTACACATACAGTTGATAACCACTTCACAGCAATTACTAAAACTACAACATCTGATGGTTCAGTGCATTTATTAAAACATTATTTTGATGAAGATTCCTCGGTCTACACTTAGTTCCAGCTATGACGTGACCACAAGTGATGTAAGTGTTGTGTATTGATTGTGTATTGTGCGTTTCAAGCAAGAAAACGATAACATATTTGATTTGTGATGTGATTTATCAAAGAACAATTGGAAAGCGATAACTAGGCAACAACCAACTATATGTGTTCTACAACCGTCTATTCTTACTGTCTCGTCAGACGATAAACTATGAACAAAGTTTTATTTATTTTCCTTTAAATGCACTTTCAATTGATAAAGTTGCATGATCCATTCCATTGGTGTCTCTATTTAAACGTATTAGGTTGCCTATTCGTTCTTCAATTAAACACGCTCGCTTAAAGCAAGAATTGGAATAACATTTAAAGCAAGACGTAGAATAACTGATAAACTTGTGAATGAAGGTAAGGTATGTATATAATTCACACTATGGTCTATATATGTTGATACTTTAAATACAGATCTATCTACGAAGCCTTGTGTCATATATTTTTGAAATACAGAACCAAAGCGGATACTCAATATGTAAAGAAAAGTTCAGTATAAGTTGTATCGCGAAACACTGCAATATCCTAGATTCATTTCCCGAAAATATCTAATACAATTTCCAATTTATGCAAATATTTTAATGTTGTTTCATGTATACACACACATTTTTTATTAAACATATTTCATATTAAAGTAGAAATTTATCACAGCCGCAATACTATGTTTTGAACGTCAATTTATAGTTTGTATATCTCTTTAACCTATACATGCAAACAAAAACATAATTGAACAATGAAATCAACAAAATTTCAACTTCAGGATATATAAGTGTGAGAACCGACACTTTTTTGAAATTTAACTTTTTCTAATGTTGAATTTTGGAAAGACGGGTTTCTGTTAATACATTTACCTAAAAAAAACCCTATATTTTGCCGCACTTCTTTTTATTCTAGAGCCACTCTAAAGTAGTGAAATTGAAAATTGCTGAAATTGGAAGTGTCCCGAATTTCTTTACAAAGAACCAATTATGCCTTCACATCTATTATTATGCATATCAGAAGGAAAGTTTTATGTTGAATAAATATGAATAAAATATAAACTTCAGATCAAATTATACCATTTGTATTTTTTGTTTCTATTTTGCGGACTATTGATGCGATATAAATGCTGAGATACCAAAAGTGTCCCCCACAAATTTAATGATTTTCTTATAAATCATCTTATTGAATGTGTTACAAATTCAAACTGTTTTCCAAATTTGTCACCAAAACAGAGACTTTAAAAACGAACAAAATGAACAAATAAAAATGATGGGTTGCCGCGCTACTATTTTCACAATTATTTTAGAACAAAGATGTATGTAAGGCGAACTTCTCCTTTATGCCTCCTATAACCTTTCAAACATAAAACGAATACACTCCATGGGAAATTAAAATTTGTGTAATTTGAGATTATTCTTACAAAATGAAATTAAGATCCAACCATTCGTTCAAAAGTTATTTAACTTTGAATTACCCTAGCAACGCTAAACATCTCATTTTATGAACGTCAAAACCGCATCACAACGTAAATGTTCGCCGTAACAAAATGTAGTCGCCATTCAGCTATATTTGATACGGCCTATGTTTTTTTCTGTTCTTCTCGTAGCAATAGATTACTCTTATGATATCATCAGAAAATCAACACAGTTTACTTTTCTAAGTATTACACAATGTGTTTAAATGCATTGTTTTTTTTATTGTGATTCAACATCTATTCAACTCATGTTTAGTTCATATTGAGACAGTGTCTGCTTGTGACAGTTCCTACTGATAACGACTTTATAGGCTGCCTCATTGGAATACCACGCTGCAGACACATGTCAATCGTGGTACTTGTCTTTGTCACATTATTCTGAGACCGAGTCAACCAGTATTAATTTTACCCAAAAACGCTGAGCTATTAGCATTGAATAATGACATTACTTAATTTTAACGTCTTTAGTCTTTGGACAGACGGGATTTGAACCCCTTTCTACGGAAACACAAAACGAATGATCTACCTCCGAGGCACCGCTTCGGTCAAGTGCAATGGAGTCTCTTTACATCGACCATGTTTGTAATTGTGTGTGTTGCCTTTGTAAAGCATTTGACGTTGTAATGAATTAAAATTGTAGCCGTTTTGTAAATAAGTTCCAAACATATCGTCGTAATCATGAATCTGCTTTTGCAATGAGTGTCGTTGAAAAGAGACTATCAATCAAAACTATCTTCATTTTCTGTTTCTTTTTTTTCAAAAGCTACGTTTCCAATCATTATCAAAACAACACATTGAAAAATCTTAACCATTACGTTATTACTGTTAAAGTCCTTAATTTGGCGGGGCCTTACTTTCGCGGTCTCGGTGTTGGAACTTTTTCGCCGGGACTTAAGTTCGCTGTACACCATTGTCAGAGGTATTTGTATCGCGGTGCACCGGTTACTTAGTACTCTGGCTAGCCAGCAGTGACCAGGTAATAAGTTCGATATCGGTTGTCGATGCATTAATCTTGTAATATCCTCAGGGTATTCATACTTCAAAATAGTATTACAAAGTCACAGGTAACTGTGTGATTTTTTGTATTTAACTGTGTTCAGGCAAAAGTTCGATCTCGGTAGTCTATGTACTTATCTCGTTATGTCCTCGGAACTTGCTGCCCAGTATCTCGGATAGGTGAGTTATATCTCTGATCAGTATACTTGTTACATACCCAGAAATGTGTTTCTTGTCAATCGTGTGCGTTTATCGTGCGTGAATCGTGTATTGAGTGATGCTAATTTCAGCGTGCATCTTTTTACCAACAGCGTGCATCGTTCCATCAACAGCGTGCATCTTGCATCGTGTATCGTGTATCGGTAAACGCGTAACGGTTTGGTTAGCGTATGGCCGACAGGTAACTGTATTTGACTGGGTTAAGGCTTAAGTTCAATCTCGGTAGTCTATGAACATATCTCGTAATGTACTCGGGGTATTAATACTTCAATATAACAAAGGCACAGGCAAATATGTGATGATTTGTTTTAAACTGTGTTAGCGTTGTTTTTGTCTTTTATCTTTGTTTTGTGTTTCTATATCTAACACTGCCGGAATTTATCTTAACATAGACTTCATCGTCAATAATTCCGATCAAAATTAGTTTGATCATAACTGACACTGCATGTACTCGACTCTTTAACATGTTTCGTAAATAGACCATGTAAAAACAGTATGAATAGGATCAACAGAACGACGAGAGACATTGACAAACAAACAATACCTGCGTCCAACAATGAAGCACCGGAATGCAATTAATTAAATGACATCACAACAATCATCAAGACTAGTAATCCATGCGGACCGACTTAGGACGGTCAACCTGTAAGTAAAAAAGAGAGTCTGCTAACTTTAATTGTAACTAAGCAAAACTGTGATGTTCACATAACTTGGTGCCCAGTATCCCGGATATGCGGCTTATATCTCTGATCGATATACATGTTACATATTTAGAAACGTTTTGCTTGTCAATCGTGTGCGTGAATCGTGCGTGAATCGTGATCGTGAGATGCTAATTTCAGTGTACATCATTTCACAAACATCGTGCATCTTGCATCGTGCATCGTGTTTCGGTAAGCGGGAGACGGTTCAGTTAGCCTACGGCCGACACGCAGTCAGCTGATCGTGTGGGAATGGCGAATACTAAGCTATCATCCAATATATAATCACAATTTGTTAGAGCTATAAAAAAATAAAAAACGGCTGTGACGCAATTATTCACCTAAACAATGTTTTCTTTAAAAGATAAATATAGATATAGAACTTTTGAATAACTAAATGTTGATGATTAGCTGCATGTAAAAGAGCGAGACCAATGGCCTACACAGTGATCGTACATGCAGTCCTCCAGGGGATTTAACGTTCATCTTTGCAAACGTAACGAATGATAAAAGGTGATCAAACGGAAAATAAACGCAAAAAGAATGAACGTTAGTTATGTTAACGGAATGAACGAAAGGGCAAAGCGACAGAAATAATACAAAAAATGCAACCTGAATCGTGCCTCCGATAAATGTGATATTTATAAGAGGAAGGAACCAAAACTCTG
>JAUMGZ010054698.1:0-18788 GCA_032359645.1 Pododesmus macrochisma | reverse complement strand
TGAAAATACCATGTCAATATCACATCAATATCATGTCAATATCATGTTTCTCTAGATGAAGGACAAAAACCAGATTTTCAACTTAGTCATCATGGCAACCAATTTAGACAATAACATTAACAAACTTTGTTTTTGCATGCTAACTACAAATCCTAATATATAGAAATCAATATAATGAAATTTGCTATATAACGGACAGTTTGATTATTGAAATGGTCACAAATATTCACTGCTGATGTATACGTAGCAGCTCTGTAAAACTAATTTACCTGAACAATGCAGACTTGGTGTTGGAAAATTGCATCAAATTAAGGATACAATAAACCTTCTTGATAGGGGTCATTTTTTCAGCTGCTCACATATATACTACCCATTAAACAAATAAGTAAGTTGTATATATATATCATATATAGGAAAGCTAAGAAAACCATCAGTACTCACTGCTTTAAGAATGTAACATTGTATATATATATGCATATGTAAGTTCTTCAAGCAAATGCATGAGCTGGTATTTTTCATGTGAATTTTTAACCTTGCCCATATGTTTAACATACAGATATTTGTTATAATTTCATAATACTGTTTTCACTATATAGCAAATGCACAATAAATTAGACAAAACACCAGCAATTCCACATCTGGTATGAATCACAATATATTGTATTGGACCGACTGTGTTTTACAAGAATTCATTAACGCACTAATGAGGACCTTTAAGTCTTGAGGTAGAAGATCACTCTAGAACTGTATTCAAACACATATTACTATATACACAAATATACCATTGCCAAATGAAACAAAAGGGGTTACTGTATGTATATATAGGACTCTCAAGATGCTGCAGTCTAACTGTCTGTGGCCTGTAATACAGTCCATCTTGAAACACAGTTGAAAGTGATCTGAAGTATTGTAAACTAGCTGTCTTAGCTGGGAGACATTCTGTAGTGTTTTGGTGATGGATGTTTTATATGATTCATGATGTATCCTTCTGTTATCTATATATCTGTATACGTAGTTATAAATACCAGTAATTAGTGCTGGGGTAGTTTTTAAGCTCAGTTCATGATCAGTATTACAAAGTCATCATTAGTACACATGTATTAAATAATTTGGCGCTTTAACAACAACAACAAAATGTTGCTATACAGATCTAGATGTTACCTGGTATATCAATGACCTGGCTTTTTTTAGATGAATATACACATTTTACCCTCAAAATTTCTAAAATAAAATCAATTTATCAATGTTATATTTAAAAGACAGTGTTGCATTTGCATTGACAATTATGTTGTAATATATTGATATGTAATTATTGCAAATCATTTATGTAAAACCCTTTCCTATAGGCTTCGAAGCGATCATGATCACATGCCATGGCATAAACTATTCGACTGATTGACTGATATGTTTGCTACATGTACCCGCCTCTTCATTTGTACAAATCTGAATCCCCTTCCCTTAGGGATCCTTCAAAGTTTGAATGAAATTTGTCCAGTGGTTTAGGAGAAGATGTTGAAAATATGAAAAGTCTACAACGGACAGGATTTGTGTGAGAAAAGTCCACCCTAGACCTTTAAATTTGGTCCAGATGGACTAAAAAACATCTGAAACTGAATTATTGAATGAAACACTTGTCCACATTTTTATATTTTCCTGTGCATTTTCTAATCATTGTACGGGTGTGAACAACACTTTTCTATTATATTCTAAATGTACCATGAAACACTGTATAACTATATAACTACAATAAAATGATTTGAGATGACACTTTGCATTTGTTTACATTTTTAATGATTTTTAATGATCTTGTTTCTTCATTCATATATATGTATATATATATATGATCATACTCAACTCTAGATCTAACACCCTAGTTATGAATATAGAAATTAAAGATACTTGAGTTTCCGCTAACCCTACGTATATGTCGACCTTAATTTTTAGTGCCTACCCTTAAAGTTTTTGTGCCATTTTCAGACAAGCACTGTTAAAGTCAGAACCTATGTCTCTATAAAAATAATTTTTTTGAAGCTGTTAGCGGAAACACAGCATTAATTTTTTTAGGCCTTATGAATATAGAAAGATGACTTCATGACCAATTAACATGATTCTGTGCATGCTTAGACATAATGAAATCACTCTCAGACTCTAAATTAGTAATTAGACTTTGTAATTTTAATTTTAATTCACTATTATAAGGAAATATTTATAAAATTTTAACATAAACTTCAAGAAGCAATGCACAGAAATGCACAAAAACCTGAATAAAGAACTTCTATAAATTGCTACTGCTAATTAATATTAAAGAACAACAAGATGGAAACAAAAAACCTGAGATTTGACCATCAGAAATGAACTTAAAACATCTGACAGAGGCTTTATCTTCATTGTTTCAAGGTTTATGTACATTACTTAGAACCGGCGGGGTAGCCGAGTAGTTAGCGTGTTTGCCTCGTGTCGGTACACTGGTGAAGAGAATCCGCAATTGCGTGTTTGAATTCTGGTGGCGCCATATCCCAAGACGTTAAAACTGGGCACTTTTCTCGCTCCCTGCTTAACACCCAGCATTAATGGGAAGGAGAAGGACTGGTGAGCTCGGTGTCAGTATTATGTGACCGGGTGAAGTATCATGCCAATGTGTCTGCGTTGTGATATTTCAGTGAGACAGCACTATTAAGTCACCATAAGTGCACAATAGTACTGTCGCAAGCAGACACTGTCTTGATATGACCTAAAATGAGTTAAAGGGATGCTAAACCCCAATTAAACAAACAAACATTATTGAGACTTTATAAATATAATGGTGCATGTATAAAGATTCAAAATTTTTATAAAATACTAGTACTTTTAAGCTTAGAAATCAATCCCAAGATTTGTCGTTGGACTACAGTACATACAAGTACAATACTATACAAGATGGTAATTTTTAGCATTAACATGTGACATCCTCTCTATAAACATTTTTAATTCACATACAGCAAATCAAATCCACTCTGCAAATTGATTGAACAGATTTCATACAATTCAATAAATAGAAATTTTAAAGCATTAATCAGATTTAAGAGATGGTCAATAACCAGGTCTATTTAAAAAAGAAAAACAAAGGTTATAAATGATAAGCCACAAGGGCTAGTAGAATTAATTATGGCATGAATACATTTTGTAAATGGACTGTCTCTGGGTTTTTTACACTTCATCTGGGAGTAATTACTTTACAGCTATATATTACTCCCAGACCTCACAAACTTAGGTTATACATTTGTACTCACTATCAACATACAGCGTTTAAAAATAGATACTGCACAGTACTAGTGGGGACCATAACAATCCAAAGACGCATAATTCAAATTAATTAATTTAGGTTTTTGATGTGTTATCCTAGTGCTAGTATATATGGTATGTTTGTATATATAATATAGAATGAAATCATTGGGCAATCTGTTTTTAATTTTTTGAAGAGATTAAATAATTCTGAAAATGTTATGATTATTACTTTATTAAAATCAGTTTTGATTCTTAGTTAGTTAAAGTGTGGAATGATGCTAAGTGCTTTGTATATTGTGTATAATTATAAATGCAATTTAGTATGTTTATTGTATTTTTTTTAAGTGATTTTAAATATTCACTTTGTATATATATACATTTATAATTATTATGGACGTCCAATGTCTGAAATAAAGCATTATTATTATTATTATTATTAAATAAAGACAGTTAATTCTTCAAATCCAAGAGTCGATTGCGTTGACGATAAATAACAGCTGATAGAGTTTAAACCCTACCATAACATAACAGATCAGTCTATTTTAAGATAGTCACATGAACATGAAATAGTAGCTTTATAATGTATAGGTATACGTACGCCATATTTGCATGATTACAGTGACTGTACAAGGTAATAACACATGTGAACGTAATGCAGGCCAACTTATAATGATTGATTCGACCCATGTTTTAGATTTACATTTGTTTGTGGTGTCAACTGACAACACACTTGCGATGATCTCATAATTACCTGGTGTTTCCACATCCATTTCACATCCTTGATTAAAATTCCGAGGCAGGCATTACTTGTTTTTAAAGACTATGCTATAAATCTATAGTTCATACGCTTTCCATCAAGTTACAAAGCATGGTACGGCTCACTTGATAAATATAAACAACGGATCGAGTTTTCGTACTTCCTCCCTCTTGACATGTTGACTTCACTTCCGGGAAAGTCACATGACCACCTTATCTCCCATCACATGACTTACCACAGCCTTACCTGTCTTGCATAAACCTTGAAACCGTTGTGATACTGCTTCTGTCAGATGTTTTTAAGTCCATTTCTAATGGCCAAATCTCAGTTTCTTTAATTTGTTCTCCGTCTTGTGTTTGTGTTTCATCTGAACAGATTCATATTAAATTGCATTTTCTATGGAAAATTTAGTATGTGTGCTCATTTGTGTACATGTAAATTCCGAAATAGATCTATAAAGCCTGTAAAATAAGAAGACACTACAGTATGACAAGCCATTTGGGTTTTTACCCATTACATAGAGATATCTGTATTTCTACTAAAAATAGAAATATCTGTATTTCAATTAAAAATATCTGTATTTAAAATAGAGATATCCGTATTTAAAATACAGAGTATTCTCAATAATTTCAAGTATAACTATATAAACATCTCTAATTAAATTCAAACAGATATCTCTAACTCTTAAATATAACACTTACAAGTAGTTTCGATCCGAATTACATACTTTTGAGGTATATAACAATTAATGTTTATTTAACAACAGGTCTTTATATAAATTCAACATAGTATGCATACGTATAAAGTTTCAAAATTACAAAATCACAATACCAGAAGAAAACTTCAAAAGGTCCGAAAGAGTATCATGAAAAGTCACTACAACACAATATGTAAACTCGCTATCTCCTTTGGCTTAGATACCCATGGAATAGAAATGTTTTATTACACTTGACTGACTGACCGACTTTAACTGAACTCACCCTTATTCAAATTAATTTCAAGTGTACATATTCTAATATGAATATAGTCTCAACGAACAAAGGTCACCGTCTTGTCAATTAAATTTCTCACGTGCTTTGGCCATAAACTTCTAAAAAAAGAATGACATTGAAATGCCAAATGGCAAATCAGATGTTACAATTGAAAACCGCTTTGGGCACTGGTTGTGATAAACAAAAATAATATACAAAGATGTATTACAATTTAACTGTAGCATTAACATTACATATTAGATAATGTTAACCGTGATAAAATCCTTACACTACTACTGTACGAGATGAATGGGATTGATGTTCAGTTGATAGGCAGTTTGCTGCCTTACTTTAGGCAAGAATAAGACATACAAATAAACTATACACAAAAACTTCATTGACTTTCACTGTACTCAACCTTATTCAAATTAGTTTCAAGTGTACACATTTTAAATATGAATATATAGCCTCCACGAACGAAGGGCACCGTCTTGTCAACGTTATAACAATAACATAAACGAACTGACGTGCTCTACAAACTAAAAAAACAAAATGCTTTTGAAATAGTAATCATATTACTAGTCAAACCAGTAAAAGTGCAACGACCTCCCCAATTTAGATAAATATCCTACAAGAGTATAAGATGGGTTTAGGGAAAAGGTTGTGATTTTGAAAACAATTGATCACCCCAGATAACAGTGCTAATTTATAACACGGGTCTGTATAATGTTAGTAGAATGTCAAGTGTTTTATCAAATGATAAAACATTGGCTAATTATAGCTTTGTCGTGCTATTGCGTTGCAAATATCAAAGGCGAAAGCAAAAATGCACGGCGACATTGCAACTATACACAACATGACATCGCTGGCTAATATGTTTTAACAGAACATAACAAAGAAACTTAATCAGAGGACGTGGATAACATATTTGTTTGAAGTCGGCAACATTTGAAATTATGCCGAAAAGACTATGCAAGGAACATTTACATTAAGTTTGACAAGTATTTCAGAAGTCTAAAAGGTCTCGACCAAACAGATGCCCTTATGGCCATACTGGATGGAGTTTGGCAATATCGGAGACAAAACTAAAAGAGTTCCATGTAAGGAATATCTATTTGAAGTTGTATGCAACTCTGATGAATTGTTCGTCACAGAAAGTCGAAATGGTTTCAGACAATCAGAAACCCTGGCAGCAATTTTACATGAAGTTTGGCTAACATTGGGTACAATTCTGAAAAGGGTCCGTGCAAGAAACATCTACATCAAGTGGAAATCTGACCACAAGTTCTCGAAAAGAAGTGGAAATAGTCCCGGCCAATCACAGGCGGCCAACAAGTCGAAATTTATAAGGAAATTACAGTATAAAAATATTCCTAACTTCTTATTACCACATTGAACATGTTGTGACACTCATTAAATTAACTCATCCGATAATGGGATATTACATTAAAGTATGATGGTGAAAGGTATCAAGCAAAGACAAAAACGAATATATCCAGTGTCACACAACGAAAGAATGTGCCAATTATTTCGCAAAGAATCAATCCCTCGATACATGCATGCAATGCCGGAGTAAACTTGATTTTGTTTTTAAAGCATATGTCCTTAAGAATTGGAAAGACGAAATCTTCTGAATTGGTTGATCTACGCATCAACAGCTTTAGATAAAAACACACCATTGCTCCTGCAGATAAAGATGTCAACCATGTTATTCTTGTTTTAGAAATGTCCTTCATTAACACTTTGATCCACGAATTAACCACTGATGCCAAAACTACATAAATCCCGCTATATAATCCAACCTCAGAAACTGAACCACAACGTCTCTTTCCAAACACATTACATCAGCTTTAACATCTATCAAAATTCACGTCATTAGATATTGTAAAACTGCTTACTCGAAGAGCAGACTTAATTTTTGTTAGTTAATATAAACATTCTTGAACTGTTTTTAATCAATTAAGGAAATTAATCCATGAAATACAAAATTTTTACTTTTGACTTTCGTCAACTTTTTACATCTGTAACCACATCATCTTTTTAAAATAAACTTTTTAGCCGTGATGAAATGGACGTTTGATTGAGAAGGCGAGATACACATCTCTTTTTCGGAAGTTCAACACCCCCCCCCCCCCCCAACCCCACAAAAAAGCCACATAAATGTTGACATGCGACACATTTTGGAACGTCCTTTCTTTTTGTTAAAGGTGGCGGTCAATGTTAATTCCTCAAAAAATCAAAATTAATGAAAATGAAAACGGTTTTCACAGATGTATAGTAGAATGCCTATATTTTAATATATTGATTTTTTTTGAGCCAAAAATGTTTGCAAGTAACTACAAATAGGGCTAGTAACAGGCTGAAATTCACGAAAAAGACATTTTTGGCCAATTTCAGCAGTTTTACAGGTACAAAAGTTTGATTTGACATTGAACACCAAAAGAAATATGCTCAATATACCCACGATGTACAGAGTTTATTAAATGTTTAAACATATGTAAATTACTAAACTAAAACTTACCGTATGTATATTCCTTATGGAGCTCAATGTTTTTCAGCCCATTATAACAGCTAAAATTGGCCGAAAAAAAATTTGGTGCTAATTTTGTCCAGTTTCATGGGCTATTTGAAATCATTTGACATCATTCCAGTCTTCAATCAGGGATTAATCTAGGTTTTGGGGGAAAGTGCCCTTTCTGTGTGACTTGAGTGAATATCTGATATTTATGTGTACTAGCTATGATATTTTTATCTCAGCTTTTTTTCAAGTAAAACCCATCATTGTGCTACATGGCTTTAGTTTCTGTTTGTTCCGGATGCGATATATTTATGTTCCTCATGCATATATGGAAGATATATCGAAGATAAATGAACTGATAAGATTCTTCATTAAACATTAAGCATGCGAACAAAGTTATTAGATTGAAGGATAGAACGAGGAAGGTCCACACAAGCTCAGCTTACAAATGACAGGAAACCAGTATACCAGTATACCATATATCGGATCACTTCTGCCCTTGACATATATATGTTTCATGAATTCCGGGAATTAAACAAGTATGATTGATTATTTTCAATTGTTGCTCAAGAATCATTTTGTACTTATGAGGAAAATAAAAACAATGCATTTATAAGATGTTAAAAGATAAATTTTGAAGAAAAGGGGAATTTTAGAGAGAAAATAGGGGAAATAGGGTACCTTTTTCCGAGGGGAAAGTGCCGTTTAACGGCAGCAATATGAACCTAGATTGGTCCCTGCTAGATATCTGACATATAGATATTTTATATTATATAAGTTATTAAGCAAATAAGAATTAATCATCACTTTATAATTGTTTATCTTCAAAACATTTCAAAACACTGTTTAATATTGTATTCAATTACAAGTTAGACATTTGAAAACAGATTAAAACTATATAAGTCACTGTATGGCTGACTAATACCCCACACTTCACACATACATATCTATTCGACCCAAAGATTGACAGGGAAAATTGTGGAGAAGGCAGGTGCATACTTTCATAATATATACAATCATATTGGCTAAGACATTAAAGGGGCATAACTCCCTTAAAGGGGGTTTTATCAAAACTTAATTCACTGGTGCCATATGAAAGGTTTATGTTAGGTTTCATAGAAATCCATTCTTGTTTTAAGAGGAAGTTCTGGAAAAATTGCAGTGCTGCATTCATATTTGCTAAGACATTAAAGGTATCACAATTTCATTTACAGACACATATATCTGTATCTGTATATCTGTTGAAAAATAGTAACATACACATCGGGATAATTTTGAATACTCTTAATACATATTGCCAAGACAGATTTTAAAGGGGCACAATTCCTTTACATGGAGTTTTTTCACAATCTCTTTCACAGTTGCATCGGTTCTCATGGAGAATGACTCTCGTGCAAATTTTTAAAAAACTGTTTTCAAAAATACTGATGCACACTTCCAATCAAAACTTTGCACACAGACTGACAAGCTAGTTCCAGTATACCCCCTAAATTTGTTGCGGGTTAAATAAATTGTTGCCAAGTTCATGACGAAGAGTTTAGTTTTTCAAAATTGTGTCTGCTTACTTCTTGTTTGTGGTATAAGTGGAGTGTGTACAGTAATATAGTCGGCTAGTGGCCACAGTTTCTCCAACTCCATCCATTCTACATTAAACTCTGCACTCACAGATCCTGGAATGATGGGGTCATAACCAATGGTCTGCAGGAAGAATAAGTAAAACATCCATTTATTTATCATGAGTAATTAAAAGTAAAAAAAGTTAAAATCTATATCACAAAAAAAAGTATGAATAGTATCAACAGAACGAGAGACATTGACAAACAAACAATAACTCTGTCAAGCAATGAAGCACCCGAATGTAATTAATTAAATTGACATCACAACAAACATCAAGACTAGTAATCCATGCGGACCGACTTAGGACGGTCACCCAGCAAGAAACCAGGCGGTGTGGTTAAACTGGTTAATGAAGCCTCAACCTTCCCATTTCCCGCATGAGACTATACGTCTTAAGTACAAACATACATTTAAAATTTCAATGAATAAAACATACGTCACACAAACTATGGACCGTTACTCAGAGAATGCAACTGTTATATCAGGCATACGAACTTGAAAACTTGAACAAATAAAATTCCTTCATTTTATAATTAGGGCTAGTATTTGTTACATTTTAACTTTACATGATCGTTAAAAAACCGAAGTGGCAAACAACATCGATTGCTACATGTTAACTAAATTGTATAAAACCAAACAATTTAACAATTTGATACCAAGTAAAGCTAAAGACGCAACAGTGTATGTGTTGTCATACCTAAAGCCATCTCAGGTATACACAAAAACTAAGCATGACTTTCTCTATTTTAAACAACTGTGAAAACATCGTTTCGATAAGCGGGTGGCAAACTAAGTCGATCGTACATACTTTTGCTGTTTATTCGATCCTTTTACGCTTCGTTTATGGGATATCGTTTTGACCGAGGTTCACTCACAGTTTAATGTTAGCCTCTTGCCTAAACAATAAAAGCCAGGGAGCCAAAAGTAGGAAAGGAGAAAGAGATCCTAGGGTTAAGGACAAAACAAAAACACCCCAGCAATTACTAGTCAAGATGATTGTGATTGTTGTGATGTCAATTACTTACATTGTGGTGATTAATTGTTTGACGCAGTTATTGTTTGTTTGTCAATGTCTCTTGTGCTATTGATTACAATAATACTGTTTTTTGTCCACAAGGTAAGTGTGCGCGATGTCAAATTTTGTTTTTTTAACGTACTCCTCTGGGAGACTAATTTTAACATATCAGTCGGCGTCAGTAGAGGTGATATAAAGATGACGTGATAACACATGAGAACATAGACGTTAATATTAAAAGACAAACAGAACGACTTACTTATTTAAAATTTATTTAACATAGCCAACATTACAACATGCATCACACAGCAATTCAGAATATATAATTTGGTTAATAACCAATAAATAACTCGCAGAACGTCATAGACTTGGAATACAAAGACGAAGTGCCTTATATAACATAAAGTATTGGCTTTTTGAGAAGGGTTCAGTGTAGCAAGTGATCTGAAGCAAAATGCTACTAGCAGTTAATTTTTCACGGGACACTTTTCAGATAAATCTAAGCAGCAACCCGTAGAGAGTGGTGGATGTAACATTTCGTGTTATGGTGTTGAGAGGCTATAGGAGGCTAGGAACGACACAGAGATTGTTTGTGTTCCAACTTGTTTTATTGCCGCCATTCAACTACAGAAACACGCGGGTCCCGGGCATGCGTAATGCTTTTTCATTAAAGGGCGATTACTCTAATATCAAGGTAGCACATTACTATTATCTGACACATGATATTGTTTATATAGTTACAGTGGAGAAAATATGTGTGCGTTTATAAAATATAATAACTATATCATGGCGTGAAAATGAACATGTTGAATTTGAAAAAAACACGAACCAAACATAAAGAGCAACAAAACATAATAGCTTAGTATATGCCTTTAATTCTTGAATTATTTATTAAGTATGATTATGGATACATGGAAAATAAATGTAATTTGCTGTTCAAATGAAAGTTGCTTTTTATTTCTTCAATGACGAAAACAGAGACAATCCATCTCGCCTAAGTTTCTCCAACGCTTTATTTTTCTCTTCTCTGTTACTGTCTTTCGTCATTGCCATGTAATTTAGTCCTTGTTGGATCAAACCATTTATGTCACATGATGGTGCTGCAGGCTTCCCTTTAAAGGCGGATGCTGACGTTGTCGATCCAGATATATTCTCATGTCGTTTATCTCCCAGCAATTCTGGTAGGACTGTCATCAAAAGATTATTTATTCCTTCTTGCAGCTGTCGAGTGCATGACTTGTCACTGCCTGACCTTGAATCCGTTAGTAAGGACTTCAAACATTCAACTGATGTGTCTAAGAGCGTTTCTTCTTGGTTGTCTAGCAACCGTTTCTTCAGTTCGTCTACTTTTTTTCTTGGAATTGCCACAGTCCGAGGAAGACTGTTCATTTGTTCTTCTTTTCTGTAAAAGGTCATTAAAGCTTCTATTGGATTTCTCATCACTTCCTTGATGCAGATAATCAGACTGGCCACAGTGACGTCATCAAACTTGGAACCACACAACAGATTACTCCTGATGAAGTAATGGGAAATATCTCTTTTCTCAAGACAAGACATCATATATTTCAATACCATGTCTAAAGCAGGTAGTGGGTCGTTTGCGTTAAATACATGTGGCCCTTCTCTTTCAGAAACCCAGAACATAGCTGTCTTCCAATGGAATGAAGTTAGTATTTCTGAAAAATAGTGAAATAATCATTTTCTGTTTGAGCGGTTGGCATACATTTTACTATCATATCCCAGAATAATATCATTTATTTTGAAAAAGCATATATTCTAAAGATTAGGAACAAGTTATTTCATTTTAATCATTTCATATTTCACAATCTGATATTTAATAAACAAAATGAAACAGGATAAGATCATAGACCCATACATGCCAAGAGAAAACGAGAGATAACTGAACAATTCCTAGGACATGTCGTCACTTTATTACCACATGCGTGTCTCGAGGAACCTAATGTTTAAATCGAGGTAGGATCATTATGTTTGATTGTATGTTTTTTTATTGGGGTTTAACGACACTCACTTCAAAAGTTGTTTACATCATATCGAGACGGTGTCTGCATGTGACAGTGAACATTGATAGCTTCTTTTTAATACTGTTACACTGAAATATAACGCCGCAGACACTTTAACATGAAACTTTACTCGGTCAAATAATCCTGACACAGACAAAACCAGTTCTTCTCCCACCAAGAGATGCTAAGCACTTAGCAGGGAGCGAGATGGTTACCTAAATTTAACACTTTTTGTTTGGCGCGGCCGGAAAATGCTGTACCTTTTTAGCCAGCGTGTCGATAATATGGATATAAACACCTATGCTCATTTCAACTTTTGCAATTGTCAATTTGTTCAAATTCAACAAATGAAAAATACGTCAATCGAGTACAAACATGAGGTATCAAGAATGCTTAAACATCCTATTCAATCGTTTACGTATCGTCATCAATTGACCTATTAGTAAATACCATCATTAGAGATTGATACACCTCATTATTGGTAGGTGCTAATAGTGTACCTGAATAGGATTCAAATGAGCTTCTTAGTAAGGCCTTGATCATCAAAATGCATAATTTCTGTCCTCGGGTCAAACTTTTCATAAGCTTTATTTCAGCCAATGTGAAAGCCAAGCAAAAGTCAATATCAGGATCCGGATTGGCAGATACAGCCGGTTTGGCCACTACGAATATTTCACAATGCATGATTTCCTCAACCACATGTGACGCCGGCCAATTTCTCTCGCGTGTTTTCCATTCCACCAAGCAAGATAATGTTCCTTGCAATGGAAATACACCTATGAAATCTTTGTTTTCTTTGAAGCTGTATGTACCGAGGACGTCATCGCAGCCATATTTTGTCTTATCGGTTGCTGCCTCAGCTGTTGTATATAGCAGCGTATCTGGAGTTTGGTGTGCACTAGTTGCTTTGTCTACTTTCGGTTTATAAACCATTTCAAGATCAGCTGTTTCCGTATGGTCATCTTGAGATGCCTTGGTATCATTTAGTATTGTAGCTAATGTATTGATGATCGTTTCGTACTGATACTTAGACCAATGACCCGTTATATCGCATGATCTGACTTTGCTTATCTGGCGTAGCATATCTGTAATCATGGCAACCACTGCAAGTCCGTCCTTGTCTCCAATGTTTTCTAACTTTGCAGATATCCTATCAAGAAGACCTGCGTTGTTTGTTTGTGAAGAGTCTTGGTAATTTAAATCTGGACAAGTAAACTTACTTAATATCGTTAACGATTTTCCGGGATTTATGGTCGTGTCCATTTCGAGAAAAGTGCCAGGCACGTAAGTGGGTCTAGATAGTAACTGCAGGATCCCCTTTAATTGGTGGAAAGCTGGAGCCTCAATATTCTTCACCAGACCCGATGGGATGTATTTGCCACGAATAAGTCGACATGGTAGAACATCTTTTAAGCTTTCACCACGGATATGGACAAAGCACGGTACGTCCTGTCGGTATTCTAATGCCTTAATTGGTATCTGTGTTTCGGATATCAGTAGATAATCATAGTCCCCTCCGTCCCAGTCACATTGAAATCTCGTATCATCACTGGTACTACCGACCAGCATGACTCTTTCGCCGCCGTACGCAGAGAGAAATAACGATATAAATCTGCAGTAATCGCTTTGTTGTTTAAAGCCAATTTTCCATTGGTTTTTCGTGAACAGCCATTCACTCAATGTGGATATTGATATCCTAGACGAGGCACACAATGTTGCCATCCTTTAAGAAGTTCTGTAAAAATAAAATTTGAAACATTATCTTTTCAATCAATTCCTTGTGTTATAAATGTATCATTTCTATTCTATATTTTCATGAAAAATATGGAGCATTCTACAACATCTTTTTTCAATGCTATATCAAAAATATCTCATCATACTCTCGCGACTGAGATATTTTATTAAATTTTCCTAAGTAGTAGTTAAATTAGTTTTGTTATTACTCTGTATTTCGGTAGCATTTTTTTAAGATGATCCACAATGAGCCTTTATACGTATTTTACGTTTTACTTGTTTAAATTGTTATGGACAATTGATGTGGGCGGTTGGTTGTTGAGATGATGAACAGCACCATGAGGTGTATTTATCACATTTTTGAATGTATGTCTTTACCTACTTTGACGCATTTATTGTTTATTTGTCAATGTCTCTCTTTCTGCTGATTACATTCATACTGGTTTGTTACTTAAGACTTCTAGTCTTATGCGGGAACTTTGAAGGTTGGGACGCCATTGACCGGTTTAACGACACCGCCTGGTTTCATGCTGGGTGACCTTCCAATGTCAGTCCGCATGAATTACTGGTCTTGCAAATTGTTGTTGTGTCAATTTATTTACATAGATTATGGTGCATAATTGTTTGACGCAGCTATTGTTATTTTGTCAATGTCTCTCTTTCTTTTTGAATTCCACTTATCCTGATTGTTTCCGTATACGTAGCTATTTTTGAACTTAACTGTCCACCATTTATTTGCCAAATCCATCGACTCGTTATTCCTGCATGACTATGTCCAAATTTGTTGTAAAGAGCTGAGAATTTGTAAACACATAATACAGTTTGCTTATTTAGATTCTTATTGACCAGTGGTGTAGGTTGAACATTGTGTAATTCTTTGACAGCATCACGAACAATAAAACATTTAATATTTCTCCGGAATAGCTGTCCAGAGGAATGCGTGCACCTTATTATTGTCAATTGCATTTTTGGTATTGATTTGTGTGGTTTTAACCCTTTATTCAAAATTAGGATTCACCCCCCCCCCTTTTTTGACTTCCTAGCTTTGATTTATCTGGCAGTTCGAGTGTTCTAATTATTTATGTTGTTGTTTTTACGCTAATGACGGCTGATTTCTAGCTAGGCCTGGAGTGATGGACGAGGTATTCTCACACAGAAAATTTTGTTTTTCTCTTTTATTTATAAATTATACTAATTGGTAGTCCATTTCAGTATAAAGTTTTGTTCTTTTAATGTAAGTTCATAGCGTTATTATAGATTTTAACACTAACCAAACTTATCAAACCTATGAGTTTTATTCATAAGCGGCAGTTTCATTTGTTGACAAAAATAGGCAATGCGTTTTCCTTTATTTTGTATCACGTGATTCACAAAGGTTGTTGCTTGAAGAATGACATATCAATATATATCTACGCCCTTCTCCTTATAATGATTATACAGAAATTAACATCAACTAATACAAATTACTAACAAAGTATTGTAATGTGTGTAAACGGAAGTCGGCACTTATCTCACGACATTTAGTTGTATAAATAATAAGTGCAATCTTAACATGCATTATAGATGCTAAGTGACTCAATAAAGCTAATTTCCTGAAATCAAATCCATGAAATTGTATTTTATCTATATATGTCAATATATCTTTGGATGTTTACATTGTGCGTGTATTTATCGTGATTGTCAATGAATATGTGGGAAGAGAATTCTTTGACCTGCCCGACACGATTTCCTACATTTTCCACCATTCAAATGTGTGTATTATAGAATGACTCGGAGGAAGATAAATGTTGATCAGATGTCTTATTATTGTAGTTTTTTTTCTCCACATGTTGGTGTATCTGTAATGTGGTTAACTAGTTCAGTGTCTATTTTACTCGGGCAACGTTAAAATGATGTTTAAATAGTTTTGGTGTTATAGTCAAATTAGAAAAGTACAAGAGAGTAGATTTTTGACAAATATCGCCAAACCCCTAGGAAGTGACGCTTATCTTGCGGTCCCATACTGTACAACTATTATCTCCTAATGTGATAAGATTTTTATATAAAGTTTAATTTGTACAAAATTGATGTTTGAATAAGTAATAAATACATAAAACCAAGACGATACTCTAAAGCCGTAAGTTGCAAACTAAAGGAAAACGTGGGACGCACACAGAAAAATAAACAAATAAACATGTATTAACTAAAAAAGGAAACTTCTATTAAAAATCTAAAATCGAAACCAGATTGCAACGGAATCAACTGATAAACTGCTGCTAAAGAACTGAACTTTTTTAGATTTTAAAAGATGAACGTGTCATGTCAGGAATAAAAAAGGAATTCAGTATATACTATGTTGTAATATAGGGTAGTATAAATAATAGACAGTATAAAATAAAGAACTGTGAGTACATATATGTCTATGTTGGTGACACATGTGTAGCAGGAAACGCTAACCATATCGCGAACACCTGATTTCGCTTCTATTTTTTTAAAATATAAATTCATTCGTGATGTTTCAATTTTTAGTTAATAAATGCATATTTGGTTACTTTTTCTGTGTGCGTCCTACGTTTTCCTAATGTTTGCCAATGTCCATGGACTTACGGCCTAGAATATTGTCTTAGTTTTTCGAATTAACTACTCTAGATGTGATACAACGAGGCGACGTATAAGACTAGGAGTACATGTATGTTTATGCTTGTGTACGTATGGCGCGAGTGCAACGGTGAATGTTGTGCCACATTAAGTAAAAGCAGGACCTAGAAATATATACACCAACAAGAAATTGTAGAAAAGCTGCTGGGAGACACTAACGTTAAACAAGTGTGATTCTTCTCATTTAACTTGTGATCTTAAATGGATTATAAAACTTAAATTTTTTTAAAGTTGTAGAAGTTAAAGCAAATTATTATATGTATGGGGTCAATGTCTTGCTTTTAGGGACCCAATTTTAAATTGGTGGAACCATCTCTGCCTTTCTTAACTGCATAATTAGTTTCAAATATATGTCATCATTGAGTTTTTTTTTTTTTAATTAAGTATTTGAATATAACAAAATCCAAAAATGAATTTAAAATAAAAT
The DNA here is from genome assembly GCA_032359645.1 of Pododesmus macrochisma. Lineage (NCBI taxonomy): Eukaryota > Metazoa > Mollusca > Bivalvia > Pectinida > Anomiidae > Pododesmus > Pododesmus macrochisma. The sequence continues at coordinate 1,827 of JAUMGZ010054698.1, read as the reverse complement.
CATCGTGCACTATTAACAGTCTTAAAACGACAATGTCATAAAGATGTGTAAGACTGTATTTATTTATCATTATAATTTTTTGAAGCAATATTATTAAAACAATTAATTTGTGTTAAATTGAAAAGGAATTCTTACGCGTAGAACTATATTCACATAGGTGTACATCGTCATTGTGTTTTAAATGAAGCGAAACATCTACAAAAATTCCTTCAAATGTGAACCAGTGAGATATGGCGGGAGTTTAATGCATTAATCCTTCTAGATTAATGACGTCATAACTTTAGCGATAACTTTTTAGAAATCATGTCAAGATTGTAGCACAATGAAAAATAATGTAATATAAAATCCAAATATTTAAAACAATATCGTTGAATATCCTTAGCAATAATAATTCACACGAATGCAGAGACAAAGTGAGATTTCCTAGAATTTAATGACATCAGCTTTCGTTTTCACAATTTCCTACTCAATATCTAGAAATGATGTCCAGTATAAGGAAATTAAAGTTAGATCTACTACAAATCAAACAATATTCAAAACATGACTTTATTTCTTTAAAATGAACTTATATCGTATGTTATGATAGTTATGACATAGAATACTTCATCCGCTTTTGTTTTCACCATTTCCGCTAATAAGCGAAAACAGACAAAGCTCCCCGGCAACACACGAGTGTTACCGATCGCGGGCTTCGCCCGCGTAAGAAGCTTTGAATAATTTAAATCTAATGGTATTTGTAAACATAAATAAATAAATGAATAAATTATGATTAAACATAAACTATATAAACATATATTAGATAAATTGAAAAACTTTTATCAACATAAACTGTAAACTTACAATAATCAGCAAAGACACAACATGAGGCTAACCTCTCCGTTAACAAGATAATTATAATATAGATAATTGTTAGATGCCTTTCATAACACGCCTACACGTTATTGCAGTAATTATAATTGGTTATATACGGCGACTGACAATCATCATGGGACTTGTTAAGTTCAAGTACCTCTATGTGAATATGCACGTTAAGCCGGCAACCGGAAACTGAACTTGCAGTTGTCACATATTTGCAAGAATCACGCGACATTGTACATACCACCGCTGCTATAGCTCCCGGGGCTATCAGAGGCATGAATGGAAATCCATCATTCACCTTAACAGACTGAGCATACCGCAAACAACTGTGTTTGCTGAAATTGTTTTTTTTTTTAAATTTAATTCAGTGATGTAAATAAAGCGATGTGCATAATACAAGTATAAGTATTTATTTAACACAATATTTAAATTCTGTTAATCTCGTTTCGTTAGACAGAAATGAGCAGTTTACAGACTGATCACTTATAGGTTGATTGTCTACTTTCCTTTCGGAGTTTTATTGTTTTAATATATTATTCCTTTTCTTGCATTTAAAAGAAAACTTATCTGTATGTGCCTTTGTCATGTATTAGCAAAATAACTAATTACACTCAAACATCACTGTACACTTCTCGCATTAGTGTGACAATGGAAGATACTGGTATAAATGTAAGTGACCATATCATTATCATGATATTAATAAAATGCAACATTTTAATGAAGCTATATATATTTTAATATTGCTATCCTGTCTGTCAGTAACCTACTAAATAAACATCCATCACGATACTGTTATATGATAACTCACATACAGATAGGTGGGGCCTCGGTGGCCTAGTTGTTAAAGTCGCCGACTTGTAATCATAAGAGCCTTTCACCTCCTAGCTCGATCCCTGTCCGGGGCGGCCTAGTGTGAGAAAGTTGCCAGTGACTTGCCGTAGGTCGGTGGTTTACTCCGGGTACTCCGGT
>JAUMGZ010054587.1:0-13544 GCA_032359645.1 Pododesmus macrochisma | reverse complement strand
GTGACAACTGCTTACTTTTTAAACAGTGGAACAGGTACCATACTCCGGAATGACACGGAAACATCACGGCGGGTGACACATGTGTAGCACGGAACGCTTACCATATCGTGAGCACCGGGTTTTTTAATAGAAGTTCGTGATGTTTCCGTTTTTAGTTTATAAATATATATTTGGTTAATTTTTCTGTGTGTGTCCAACGTTTTCTTATTGTTTGCCCAATGTCAATGGACTTACGGCTTTAGAATATCGTCTTGGATTTTTCTATTTACTACTTTTAACTGTAAGTTTAAGCGTACCTATTTTATCCTCACACAAAGAACCCTTGTATCCTTCAGCGCATAAACACGTGTAATTCTGTTGTTCATTTTGACATGTAGCACCATTGTCACATTTGTTGTATTCACAGTAGTTAGGAGCTATTTCACAATGTATGCCACTATACTCATCCAAACATGTGCATTTAAATGTACCATACAAGTTTTGGCACCTGTGTCGTCCGCATGGAGTATTCAAACATTCGTTAACGTCTGAAAATAAATAATATTGAGTTAACAGAAATGATTTATCACAACGAAGAACACAAGAGGCATCATGCTATTTTACGTTTGGTCTTGTAAATATTTTAATAATTATATGTTGCTAAGTCGCCACTTATACAAACAAAGCGATAGCGATATCAATGATTATTTCAATAACGTACCATTAATTGTGATAACAAACTTTAAAAGGTGTAAATGAGCTGCGGTTCAGGTAATTACAGTAGCACGAGGATATCAACTTGTCACACTAGGTATAATTGAGTTGAAACAGATAAGTAAATTATACGATTGACAAGAAAAGGAACATGCTACCATTACGTGCAGGCCACTCCCGACATAGAACAAGTATGGTTATTCACAACCTCAAAATAACCGTTTAAACATATTGGTGGGTGAATTTGTTTTGAAGAGAAGATATACTTCCTTAGTGTTTAAGTGTGTTTTAAAACTATATTGGCATAGATGAAGCAACTATTTGCAATCACAAAGTAGTAGTGCAGGACACAGAAATAAAAATGTTGTACAATCGGATATACGTTTAATATCGTGAATTGATACTGCTAAATGTCACACACACACGATGTTAAATTTAGTTATACAATTCAAATGTGCCTGAACCATGAACTCTGAAAAGATGACATTTGAATCAGAGGTACTGACGAGTAAGAAAAGCGCCAACAAAATAACAAACATCAAATCACAGTAAAACACATACAACCACAATAGAAAACCACCATCACATTATGTAAGAATGTTCGTTCAAAGAATGGAATTGTATGGATTAACCTGTAAAGTAAATTCCAACCTTCAAACCAGAAACGCTTGGACAAACATTGCGTAGATCAATAGAGGTCAAGCAATATCATTTACTGTTGACAATGTATGTTATTGTTGAATAAATTATATTACATACCATCACATTGTGATGGTGTTGAGATTGGTATAGATGTCATCTGCTTAAAACTTCCCATATTATATATCACATCCGATGAACTTGGGACCACACATGATTGTGATAAAGCTATGATATCACTATCAATCAGAGCCTTTTTCAGGAATAAGAAACCTGATAGCTTACACCCTAAAAAATAAGACATACAGTCAGGCATTAGAAAATACATTGATTTACCATATGATAAATATTTCAATCGAAAAATTAGTTCTGTATAAGTACAAGTAACGATGTTACACTTAAAATGCCACTTTTAAGCATTGATTGTTTAAGTAGTGCTTAACGTCACTTCCAAAGTATTTAACTGATAGTGTGACAAAAAGCCAAAAGAGGAAAAATCGAAAAATGTTTGTTCATTTAATCGGGGTTCGACACTTCAAGAATGTTTTCCTTATTTATTGTATCTAGAAAAAAGACCAAGTAAAACATGAAGTTTGTTTTGCCATAACCTGGTTTGGGAAACACTGTATTTATAATATAATTTGCGTTTTAAGAGGATTTAGAAACTTTTAAAAAGTTTTTCGTTTTCATCCCCTAGTTCTCTTCGAGGGGTTCAAGCTCCTCTATATGAACAAATCTGTAACCCTTTGCCAGAAAATGCCTCCTTTAATGTTCAGTTCATATGTGATCTATGGTTGCGGAGAAGTAAAAATCTGTGAACTGTTATACATTTTCTTTAGCACTGGATCTTATTTTCCAAAGCAGACGTAACATACTCGTGACTGCAAATTAACGCCTTGACCATACTTTGTTTGCAATGTACCGACGTTTATTCGTATATATGTGCAATCATGTAACTCTATGACTTCTAATTAATAAGAGAAATGTTGATAAAATGTTTAAAAGTTACCCTATTTGATCCCTTAGGCTGCTCTCTGAGAGCCTGTTCCTATCATTAGCACAACTCAGAATGTCCTTTCCTTCGAAATGCATACTACAAATATTTGTTACAATTGGTATATTAATTGCTTCTTTTTCTTCGCCTATGGATGCTTCTTACTAAGTTTGGTCAAAATGTATCCAATTAATATTGAAAATTTGAAATTGCTAATATTTGCAAACATTAAACCCAAAAAGCGTTACCCCTTTTTTCTACCACATAGTCACGTCGAAAGAAAACGTTGTTCTCTGCAGTGTGTAATGGTTATTAAATGTGCAAGTATTAATCTCTACATCATCGTATTAAGTTAACAATTTTGTTTAAAATTGACAAATTAATATCAGTCTGTGCATCTACTGTCTTCCCCTGTAGGCCGAGCCCCTGCGGGTCCTTCCTGCAACGTCTTGACAAATCAGGTTAAGTAGTACTTTTAAGGGGAAAACAATGTCAAATGCAACGCTTGCCATCCGGACGAAAAAAGCCCTTATTATAAAAAAAATTCCAACATAAACGTATGGTTTAAATGGACTAAAAAGGTAAAAACATAAACCCTTTAGTGTATTGAAAGAATATTGTCAGCTTTAAAGTGGTATACACACTCAGATACTATGAAAGCAAGTACTTCAATAAAACGAATTATATATAATAGCACTATAATAAAATGATATGTCATAAAATGAATACTTTTGATAAGTGAGATACCAGGGTTCAAGACAGCGAAATATTAAAGCCTCAATATCAGCCAGTATCTCTCATTAGTATATGATGACGTTGTTAGGCTGGACAGTGGTATGGTGAAAAATACTACAGGTTAGATAAACGAAAAGTTACTAACTTTACATGTTTTATAAAAATACCCATTTTGATAAATAAATAAAAACAAAGCAATAACTACTATTCGTTGGTGTGTAAGTATCTTTAAGCTTAAAACATTTTAGATTGAAAATGGCAATTAACTTGTGGTTTTTTATCAATGTTTCCATCTGTTGCCCTTATTGACGTTATATTGAGGTAAAGTCAAATCAATTAAAAAAAGGATTAAAACATCCCTTCCTGATGATGCTTCCTACGAAGATTGGAAGGATTAGGTCCAATCGTTATAGAAGAGAAAATTTAAAAGTAGACCGATTTGATAAAATGTTAAATTTTGACCCTAAAACAAGAAACTTATTTTTGACCCTGGAGTAAAATGTAGAGAATTCTTTGTTTTGTAGGCTCTATAATATTTTTACAGTGACAATATTATTTCCCCTAAGAGATGTTCCTACGTTTGGTCGAAATTTGTTCTGTGGTTTTTATTAAGTCATACATTTGATTAATGCCTCTTATCTAGGGCCTGCGATTGACAGTCAGACCGATCAGGAACAATAAAAAAATGGTTTTAAGAACAAAGAATATTGACAAATAGCCACGTCAAAAATTCTTTACAAGAATTAACATGAAAAACCATCTAAATGAGTCAGAGGACCACGCTCTTAAGCTTAAAAAAAGCTACGACTTTATGTATTTCATCAAACTCTGTGAGGGAAAACTAAGACTAAACAGGACCCCTAACACAACAATAGAAAGTTAAATGGAAGGAGTCGATAATGGATCCCAGTGTTAAGGAAAGGCACAACCCAACAATGATATAAAATGGCCTTACAAAGAGTTAAGTCGTACCCAGTGCAATTGAGATTATAATGGATCAATAACTATTGCGGAAAATCAAGTCCGTGGCAGCAGAGATGACGTATCGATGTCTAATAAATCTATTTAATTCTATGTAATCAAAGACATACTGACTGATTGAAAATGTCATTCAGACAAGCAGTCAAATCTAGAATTCAGAGGTATGAATATGCATAGAATATGAAATATCCTCATGACTCTTTAGTGACTGGCTACAAAAGGAATTGAACACAAGTTATCCCACTTACATAAGTTCGCTCCAAGTAGTTCGCATTCCCCATTTCCCAAGTGTTTTGACATTGATCAGTATGCTAAACATGAATAAGTTGAACATACTTGATATAGTTTTAATTTTTGACCTCAAGCATTTTATGAAACTATCCTCATGTTGGCACTCTGATTGGGTTTCCATATAGAACAAGCCCAATATTTGAGAATAAACTGTTCTTCTACTCTGGAGTATGCTTCTAAATGCAATAAAGTTTATTCTTAATCAATTTAGCGGTTTGGAAGGAAAGATACACATATAAAAACTTAACGACCGGCGTGATTACATTATATTTTCGGTCCTAGATGGATAAATAATCTTAATGACGGATTTCAAAAATTTGCAACGTTTCAAGATAACTCATTTTGCAAACATAGAGGTTGCCAACATCGGTAAAAATTAGAGAGCAGCTATGTTTTATTATGGACAATAAACTCATTACTAAAATTTAATTTTGTATTTTTATTGTTTTCGTATGTATATTTGTATTGCATTCTCTATATCATACATGTATGTTTTTGTATCTCCGATAGTTTCATACATGTATGTCTTTTGCTTTAGAATATTTGCGTCTCTGTTTATGGCCAGTAGTGCTGTGAAAGCTAAGTTTACCATTTGTAAATGGAGCGAAAATATATATATATTATCGCTTCTTTAGTTATATTAAATGCATGTCAATTATGTATAAGTTGTACCTGATATTGAACCCTGTTCCTCAGAAACTACCAATGACGTGTCCCTTCCGAACAATTCTTCCGTTAAAACGAGTGCCTTAGAAACATGCATATTACCATCTTTAAATACTGTAAAGGTTGTATCAAATTCTGTCCACTTCACTGCCAAATGGTGCCACTGACCATCAACAACAGTATCAATACCTTCTGTATACCTGTAGCGAATTAACAAAAATGAAAGTTTAAACAGTATTTGTTAACGAAATTAATAATCTGTACTTGTAACTAAAAAACAAAACCGGCTGCGTGGCTCAGTGGTAGAACGTTCGCTTCGCAAGCTTGTAGTTGATGGGTTCAATCCCTAGTAGCGTCAAACCTAAGACGTTAACATAATTAAATCTTCTTGTTTCTCTGCTCAGCGCTCAGCCTTGTTGGGTAGGAGAGGGACTGTTTGCCTTGGTTTCAGGATGATGTGACCAAGTTAACTATCATGCCAATATGTCTGGGACGTGATATTTTAGTGAAACAACACTTTATAGTCGTCGTCACGGCGCTCGATGTCAACCCGACACAGTTTCGATTTGATATTAACGTAAGCTGAAGAAACATTAAACCAAAATATCTCAAACAAATAAATATCAATAATACAAAACAAATTCACAAAACAAGACAATTTTTGCATCGCTTGTTTGTTTAATTGGGGCTTAAGGATGATCGCTAGTGGGGATGACAGTATTACAGATTGGCTGATTTTTATAATACAAGTCAATTGACATAGATGCATTCCAATTATGCAAACAAAGGGTAGGTCCATGTTCTTATTTTTAAGCATTTTAAACATAGGCGCGAAAAGAATAATTTAATTTAAAGAGTAATTTTTGACAGATCAATTTCAAACTTCAAACGAGTTCGATATTGACAATGTTTCGTTCGTAAATTAGAGAGTTATGGTCTTTGTTTCCGAAATGTTGTCTGCTCAATATATTAGTAATTTTTTAATATATTCGCACGAAACTTCAAAAGCAGGTTTATTACCTCAAAAGCTTGTTTGAGATCGATGAACACTATTTTCTGATCGTCATTTTGGGATTTATGGCCCTTTGATTCCGTCAAGAGTCACCCGCCCACAGTATCCGCTTAATATCTTAAAGAATTTTTTGACAGATCAACATCAAACCTCAAACGAGTTCGATATTGGCAATACTTCGTTCGTAAATTAGAGAGGTGTGGCCTTGATTTCGGCAAAAGTCACCCGCCCACAGTGCACGTGTCCGCTGAATATCTTGAGGAATTTTCGACAGATCAACTTTAAAATTAACAAAAGTGTTTCTGGCTATACAATCTCGGACAAGTTCGATATTGACAATTTGTGTTCGTAAATTTGAGAGCTATAGCCCTTTGTTGCTGAAATAGTGTCTGCTCAATATATTAAGTAGTCTAAAACATATTCGCACGAAACTTCATAAGCAGGTTCATTACCTCAAACACTTGTATGAGTTCGATGACCACTATTTTCTGATCGTATTTTGGAAATTATGCCCCTTTGTTACCGTCAAGAGTCATCTGCCCACAGTTTCCGCCCAGTAATCCTCAGTATCCTGAGTAATTTTTGACAGATCAACTTCAAACTTCACAAAATTGTCTATGACTATTGACAATATGTCGTTCTACATGTAACATTTAAGAGTTATGGCCCTTGTTGCCGAAATGTTGTCTGCTAAAAATCTTTAGTAATTTTTTAACATATTCACACGAAACTTTATAAGCAGGTTCATTACCTCAAAAGCTTAAATGAGTTTGATGAACACTATTTTCTAATCGTAATTGTTGGAGTTACGGCCCTTTGTTTCTGGCAAGAGGCACCCGCCAGCAGTATCCGCTCAATATCTTGAGTAATTTTCGACAGATCAACTCTAAGCTGGCGGTCCCGAGTACAGGGATTTTCCCCCTCCTGGCATGATTAAGATCCCATGTAAAGTTCGATCAGAGTAGGCGGAAACGCCGTTGAATGACATCCTTCTTTCTGAACTATCTCTTTTACTTTCAATTCCTATTCCTTTCATCGCTTCCTTTCCTGTCATTTTTTTGGTTTTTCTCCTTTGATCTTTTGTCACGATATCGATGAAATAGTCTTGAAGTGACGTTAAACCCTCATTAAACATCAAACTTAACTTGGGAATTATTGCCCCTTGTTACAGTCAAGGTCACCCAACCGCATAGTCCGCTCAGTAATTTTTGACTGATCAACTTTGATTTAAAACACCTATTGTCAACCTCTCGATAAGAATTGCAGACGGGAGTAATATGCCCCGCTTCGCGGTACCCTTGTTATAAAGTAGTAAATATGAAAAACCAAGACGATATTCAAAACATTAGAAAAACGTGGGTCAAACACAGAAAAAAATAAAAACAAATATACGTTTATTAACTAACAAAGGAAAAACGCCACGAACTTCTATTAAAAACCTAGAAACGAAACCAAGTGCTCGAGATATGGTAAGCGTTTCCTGCTACAAACACGTGTCACTTGCCGCCTAGCTTCAGTGTGTTTTACCGTTTCCTCTGTTAAAAGTTCCTTAAGTTATATTTTGGAAAATTCAATTATTTCTTGTCAGAAATGATATGGAAAGAGTATTACAAATCAAACAACATTTTTTGTAGATGGTAAAATAAGGTGTTTATTTAAAGAATAATATCAGACATAGAGGGGTCAATGTACATAAAAAATCAAATGTATTATTCAGGAAAATGCAGAAGGAGTTACAAATAATAGGTGAATATAGAAATGTGAGTAACCGTAATCATTAGGGTCACTTTCAGTGTATTTCATCGTTATCTTGACAAAAGTCCTAAGAAAAAAGAAAAAAAACCGATAGCACTTGAAAAGAAGCGACAACAAAGATAGGAAATATGTTGCATCATGCTGTATTTCATTATAATACATTTTTACTTACCCTAATATATTCAAACAAGGTTTATTGGCAAAATCAATTTCTAATGTTGATCGATTGGTGTTCTGGAACACCAAACTAGGCATAGTGTTTACATCAAGTGGACACATCATCCAAAATGACAGCGTTGCATTGGAAATATCTGCGTTAATACTTGGAAGACGAGCATTGAAGCTTTCACCAGTAAACACAATATCAAATTCTGTAAATATAAGTTATAGTTAACCTTTTTCGAAAATAACAACAAACGCATTATGCATACAATTGGAAACATTAATTACTGACAGTTTTAGTTAATACATACAACTGTTGTGTGTTCACCCTAAAATTGACCTAGGGTCGAACCAGTTCCTTTGTCAAGGCAAAAAACTGAGAATTACAAAAAAAAAGTAATTACAAAACTATTAACATTAATGAACAGTTATAAAATATGTTGGTATTGTTCAACGGGCTATCATTGTATTGCCGTATATTCCCAGTTAATTAATATCATGCAATTCTTGATGCAATAATGTCCAACATTTCTATAAGGCAGACATTAGGTGAAGCTACCAGGCGTATCGAGATAACAGGAACACATCTTCACAAAACGAACAAATTGAACAAAACGAATATGTTTAATATTGCAATTGTCGGATCACTTACGAAATAAAAAATTGCCTACAGTAGAACATATATAACACTTAAACAGTTATGATAAATTCACACGCGCATTTGATTTATATGCCTTTCATACGAACGACAATATACTGAATTAATATGATATATAACAGAGGAGAGGTAATTCAAGGTCCGATTTATCAGAGCAAACAAGTTCTTTTTAATTTAAGGATTCTTCGTTCTCTACAATTGATTATTAACTGCATGTAAATAATGTAGTTTATATAATTAAAAACAAAGAAAAACCAAGAAGATATTAAAATACATAAGTCCATTGACACAGTTAAATAAAAGTAAAATATTGAACGCACATAGAAAAAAGAACAAAAATATAACTACATGTATTAATGATAAAAGAAACCATTCAGAATTTGTTTGTGCTGTGGTACGTGTATCATGACTGCAGATCATATTTAATTTAATGTATATAACATTAATGAATTTATCAATATTAATCAGTGAATTTTGTATTATTTTGTTTCATTCTTTTCCAAAAAACATAACATTTATGCACCTTGACACATTGTCTTTGTTGTTGCGCCTTCATATATCGTCGTCTTCGGATCCTCGCATAAGATACATGCTCTGTTGTTAGATCCTTCTGTATAACTTCCAACTCCACACTTTAAACAAGGGACTAGACCATTAATTGAATATTGTCCAGGTCCACACATTTCTGAAATAATCGAACATTTGTATATAAGGTGAAGCTTAGGCATCCTTCAAACGATAATGTAAAGCCGTGTTTAAACTAATTTGTGAAGAGATAAGCATACAACGGGAATACATGCGTGATAAAAGTAATAAAAGTCTAATGAAATCCACTCAAAGCAGTGTACTGAAAGGATATTGATAATACAATAAATTGCAAGGGTGTACAATGAATCACTACAGGAAAGATACATTTTTGGTCATTTTTTTTAAAATCCCGTAAAGCCATAAACATTGAGCACGTTCATACCCATGAAGAACTCACAATTATCCCATCGGAGTATATACCCAGAATGGAAATATGAAATAAAGCCCGTATACGAATGAAACTATAATAGAGCCGCTTACGACACCGAAAATCCGAAGAATAAAAACAACTTCCTTCCTTACGAAAAATCTACAAAAATGAAAGCATGCATGACATGACACCCAACTAATCTACAGTAAACTCTAAATGTGGAGAAAGTGTTTTTCGAATGAGACAGAGGTTTTTAAAAACAGTTTCAATAGATTCAACATAACTTAAGACATTGACAAACAATTAATAACTGCGTCAAACAATTACGCACCAGAAAGTAAGTAATTAAATTTACATCGCAACAATCACCAAGACTAATAATCTATGCAGTCCGACTTAGGACAGTCGCCTAGCACGAAACCAGGCGGTGTGGTTAAACCGGCTAATGAGGCATAAACCTTCCCATTTCCCGCATGAGTGTAGAACACAGTAAGAATGAAATTAACAGGAAGAGCGACATTGACACACAAACAACAAATGCGTCAAACTAAGTCTTAATTATACACATACATTTAACAATTTAATAAATACAACTCATGGCGCTGTAAATCATCTCAACTACAAACCACCCTAATCAAATGTCCATAAAAATATTAACAAGTAAAACGTATATACATATTAACAAAAAGCGATTGGACACATGAGCATTAAAATTAACCTATTAGCATAAAGCTGAAAACAGTAGCTAATAAGTGGTATTCCACATATAGCTAAGTATATGAAAAATGACATTGATGAACAATCATTGTGCTCGCAGAGATACATCAGCAACACCTGAGCTAACTTAAACTGCAAGGAAAAGAACAAGGGGATTGGGAACCATCGGAGAGCAAAACTCTTCCAGCTTTGCGTATATATGTGTCAGGGGGAAATTAAATTGGCTTAAGTAATTGCTATAAGAGCAGTGTGACCTCAGACAAAAACACGGAATCTAACTAACAACCAGAAGGACAAATATCAGGACCCAGCCTTCTCGGTTTAGGAAGCTTTCAACAGAAGCCCTTCGTGGAGTCCCAGTAGTATTATTAGAAGGTGTGCAATGCCAACGTATATGCAGGTAAGATGCGGTAAATTTACCCAATACTAGGCATGTAGTACGTCTCACCATTAAAGGATCATAGCTACGTTTAAAGAATTTTTTTTTCTAAATTTTAGTAGCAACAGAATATACGTCAGGGTTGTTTTTAATCGTCCTAAGTTTGTAAACAAGATCTCCATAAAGTGACGGTTGTGAAATGCCTCTAGATCTAGCTACACACTGGGAAATACTAACTTGACCATATCTCAAAAGATTCTCCAAATATCTTCTATACAATGTTCCAATGTTTTATGATACCGATACCCCTGTAAAATAAGCTTATAGACACACATTTAACAATTTCTATAAAATACATCTAAAATTGATGCATAAACTGCAATCCCCAAATGTGTTTTAAATCGTATGTAGTTAGGCACCGCCTTGGTTTTTGTGCTAGGTGACCGTTATTTTGCATTACAATACTAGTCTTGAATATTGTAATTTTTTGTTTTGTTTTTCTATATTTTGAAAGTGAACTATAAGTATATTTTATTCTGTTGATTCAAGTTATCTTGATTCGTATGTAGCTTCTACGTTTTTTATATTGTCTTACTTATGCATTCGCTCAAATTCCGTGATCCTGTTTCTTTTGTTGAATGATGGACTGGACATTTTTTGCATACATGTTGGTGTGAATTGTCTTGATAAAAACCTATTGCACATTCATTACATTTCATCATGGTCGTATTGAAGTATGTTCCTGTTGGACATCCCTCTGAAATGAAATGGTATATATTTTCATTTCGAGTGAACTAACAAAATTGATGTCCTGTTTTATAAATTATGTTTGATATCAGACTGAAAATATGTTTTCATTTACCTCGCCACTAACTCCCTGAATTTGTTCTGTATACAGATTAGTTTCACTAAAATTAAAATTGTCAGTAGTTAAATTGTGTAAAATTAACATTTGTGTGTTAAGTTATGTCCGATTGTCGCTTCCAGAACCTTCCACCAATACCTTGACTAAACAAGAGGCCCAAGGGGCCTTAACGGTCACCTTCACAGCAATATTTGACAACTGACGGACTCGAAAAATAACAACACTTGGTCAGGACCTTGTACTAAACATTCCTATGGAGTTTCAATGAAATTTCATCAGTAGTATTTGAGTTTAAGTTCAAAATGTACAAGTTTACGGACGACGGACGAAGGACGACGGACGACAGACGAAGACGGATCACAATAGGTCACTTTGAGCCTTCGGCTTAGGTGACCTAAAACCCACATGAGAATGCCAAATTAAAGGGTGGAAAGAAAACAACAGAAACGAATGGTGGGTGATATGTGTCATTTTGCCTTTTCGCAAAAGCGAAACTCCGCATAACGGCGATGGGATATATAAAACAAAAGTAACGCGACAGAAAAGCAATTGAGGAAACTCAGGAAAAAAAACTAGGCGTCAATGCAACTAAGTTTCCGTCTAATATTATCGAATCTTTACATTGCTACATGTATCTTTTATTGTAAAATTTAATGTAATCGGAATTAGTAGTTAAGCATTCCCTTCAAATGACGTCCCGATCCTTTGATAGGCTCTACCATTCCACCTCATTGACTCAAATGACCCTATTTAGAACATACGCATACATTTATAAGTCATTGAAGCAATCAAACTAATAACTACTATAAGGACATGCATTCATTCTTTTGTTCCACACACACACACACACACACACACACACACACACACACAACGAGAGCTAGTACTAATCGCCATGGGCCGATTTCCCCTCTCTAAAAAAAAACCGCGAGATATAAAAATTGCCATGTCTGATTATTCGGGATAGAAAGAATCTAAGACAATTGATGTATCAATTATTACCTTACATAATAAAATGCAATCTGAAACAAGACTCCGATAAATATGATATTTAAAAGAGGAAAGAGCCAATACTCTGTGTGCGAAACCCTCGTCTCGAACCCCAAATATTTCTTGAAGCATTAATAGACGCTATAGAGAAAATTAATTAAGTATAGACAAGACTACAGTAAATCAAAGCTACAGAGCGAAAGGTGAAACGGGAAGAAAATCACAATGGTTATGATATACAAAAACCACGCCACAACAATAATACAATAATGTCTTGCCAACATTTTAAATGTTCGCGTAGTCAAAATAGGAATTGTATACGTATTTTCCTGGACACGTTTTTTGAACAACCCAGTTCTTATCAGCAAAGGTGACATTATAATTTATATAGAATTATATATTATCAAAAGACAGACTGACTGACTTACAATAAAGAAAGAGCAAAATTATGCATTAAACATTAACAATTTAGAATACAGGTAAGTGTGAAACTGTATCTTCTTAGGTCCGAAACTCAAAAATAACTGACGGAACATTATGAATCGGGAATAAATGACGGCGTGCCTCACATGCAGCAATGGGTCCTCGGAAAAGGTTCAGTATAACAAGTGTTTGGAAGCAAATGCTAATGAGTTATGGTTTACCTCGGGACAACCAATGAAACTTAAAATAACATCCGAAATTACCTAAAGTACATTGTTCCATGCTTTAGTAAGGCACCCTTTTCTTCTAACCTCTGTTTTAAATCTTTAAGAGGAAAATTATTTTTTACTTTGACCAACTTATCTTGAATTCGGATCAATCAAATATGTACATATGGTGTGCTGAAGTAGTAAATGAATTGATACACATATTTTTTTTTCTTTCAAAGACCACTTATCAATGCAACACAAAGTGTAAAAACAAATTGAACTACACATTTAGTTTACCAACTAATATAAGATGACATTAACACATACTCTCAAATTAAAAGGTAATTTTAATCGTAAAGGAAATTAATCAAAACAAATGAAAAAATAATTTAAAGTGAAAACAAACTTAGTACATAG
>JAUMGZ010054476.1:0-18800 GCA_032359645.1 Pododesmus macrochisma | reverse complement strand
TTTGGATAAAAATGGTCCAGTGGTTCAGGAGAAGAAGTCGAAAATATGAAAAGTTAACGACGGACGGGATTTGTATGGGAAAAGTCCACCTTGGACCTTCGGTCCAGATGGACTAAAAACCTTTTTTTAGATCACAAATTCAGGATGTCATTTCTGTATTATGTCGCTGCTGAGGTTCATTTTGACCTATTTATGTGAGAAAATACATCGCTAATTTGTTATAGTGCAACTGCATACAAATATAACCTCATTAGAAAACACTACTCATTAGTAAAGAAGAATGCAAGCTTAAAATGTGTCACTTCTCATTTAACAAGTGCAAAAATAATTAAAATTATTGAATTAATTACATCATAGAAAATGTATAGATACAAAACTCTCTTTAATAACATGGAAGACAGGTATTTTATGTATTGTTGTTATGGCATATCTGTTTAAGCCCTCGCCTACTTAAATTATGACAATAAATAATGGCAATAGATAATGGCATAAATAATGTCGGTTAAATATCTTATTGTGCTGTAATGGGAAGGCACTTCTATAATATTCCAAACCTAATTTAAAATTTATGCAACATGTTTTTGGAAATAAAGTGAAAAATGTACATTAAAATTTCTTAATTAACAATATATACTACACAATCTGAGCCATGTCAAAATATTTAAAAGACATAAAGCATCTGTTAAGGTTTGTATTTTGTAAAATAATTCAGGGCCATTTGGAAAATTAAGGTCAAAAGGCTTCTAAATAACGAACTTTTTGTTTTCAAAATTTAAAGTTCTTTGACTTGTAAATTAGGATGTACATTGTACCTATTTTGAGAGACAGAAATTTGAGCTGTATATGGCTTACGCATTAGAAGTCTTTTATCTTTTGCACGAAGATTTTTTAAAAAGAAATTCTACACAATGGCTTTATGTTAGAGAATACCTGATTTGGGGGATGGTTAACAGGGGGTGAAAATGCACAAAGACCATATATTGAGAAATCAGCAGTAATGATAAAATTCAACTTTCTACATCTACAAATGATTTATTCCTAGTTTTAGAAAATGAAATAATTTAAAACCTCTTTGCTAAATGGCATATTCATCAAATGATGTGCACAAACTGGAGGAGTTTTAAAACAGTAAGATAAACATAATAGTGACAATCTGATTAAAACCAGATCTATGTTGCTCCAGTTATTTGGATATCGCATCGCAGGGTAGATCTGAGGAACATCAATTGTTAAGGTCGTTGCCTTTGCCCAAATTTTTGGAAAAAGTATGAATATTTATGAGATATTCGGACCAATCAAAACCCGCCTTCTATGCGATTGTTGGGATTGAGTGTCAAAATGGCAACCTTGCTTACCGACGAAGCGATGTTCAAAAGCATTGGGCAATTCTTTTTGAATGAACGAAAATCTAAACTGTACATAAATGTTACCGCTATAGTACACTCTGCGGGAGTTTTTTTTTACCATTTGTCTCTGTTTTTAAGCCAGTTTAACCATATAAACAAGATTCCTAGTTTTGAAGCGCAGCCACAACGTATAGTGGTTGTCAAGTAATCTTGGAACACATTTGAAACGATGTACAATGTACACGTCAAAAGATGACGTCATAATGATAATAACGTTATATATATTGGCGCCAAAATTCTCAAAACACACCGAAGATTCCTTAGGCTCTTCACTGATTGGCTGCTTTGAAAGGTCACACCAACAACCTTAACAATTGGTGTTCCTCAGATCTACCTAGCGACATCCCGGTAGCAAAGTAGATCTGGTTTTAGTCAGATTGTAATTCTGATTATCTACATGTATGTATCTTACGTAAGGCTTACAGGCATGAAAATGACAGTCAATGTACCTATGTGTTCAGATATTAATGAGTGATGATTGAATAAATTCTTCATATTAGAAAATTACAACTTCTACAAAGGGATTGGTATTCATTCTATATGATACAGACCTCCATTATACAAACTGAGAACCTTTTTTACATATTTGAAGTTATGTTACATAATACTTGGTATTAATTTTTTACAAGTTAAGTTCTAAATCTACATAGAGTTCAAATAAATACTTCTAATTGTAAGATACCACGTGTATCATGTGTATTACATAACAATATACAAGTTGTTTAGATTGTCATTCATATGATTGTAGCAACAAGAATGTTAATCAAAGTTATAAAATATAGTAACAAAATCCCACAATGCCTTAACTTTCATTCGGTTGGAACAGGCCTATAGATTAATTTTGGTATCTGATTTTTATATTAGAAGATTTTGTTGAATTTTTCCCTTTTCAGTATCATAGTGATGCCAACTGAGGGTTCTGTGGTTGTGGAAAAGGGGAAAACTTGAAAGTTAACATATTTGTATAGTGTTGTACTTAATTGACCCCAACAGGAGTAACCAATTTCAGACCCCAGGATTACACCTTGAACAAATTCAGCTCTTCGTGCACCCAAGTTACTATGTATATATGCAAGCATTAAACATTTAGACTTCTACTGTATAAAAAAAAGATTTTTGATGTCTGTCAATTTGCTCTATTTGATGCCGAGTCCGATTTGAACAAAGCTGAATCTCCTTCCCCTTAAAGATGTTTCCTACCAAGTTTTGTTGAAATTTGTTCAGTGGTTACGTAGGACAGAAGGCATTTCTATGGGAAAAGCCCACCTTGGACTTGCTCAAGAGGTATTTAAATTGCTGTTGATGGCTACAACCCTTATTGCCTTAAACAGTGCACGGGAAATAAAACAAAGGGCAGATAAAAATAAGCCCTAAAATATGTATCTGACACAATTCAGAGGCTTAAACATGCTTTCCTGTCAACTCACTGAGCATAAGGGTAAGATCATTTTCTATAAGTTTCTTAGAGGATCCCCCCATGATATTTTAAATATTGCAATCATTAGGTCCCCCCATTTCAAAAGATTTATTTCATATTTTCATATAAGAAAATTCACTTTGGCATAATGGGGCCTTGTTGTATATACAACACATATACATGTAGATAAATATCTGTTATCTTTAAAAAAAAAACCTATTTTGTCATACCAGATGACTTTCTAATATAGAAATTCTAAAATCTTATCCGGAATTCAGGGAATCTGGTTTTATGGGAATTTTTTTACTATAGATAAAGAGCAAAAAAGAAGGAACCAGATTGGAGCGCCGGTAAAGAGAGAATTCCAGTTTTGGTGGGATCCGGTTTGGAGGGTTCCACTGTATATGATCATAAATTCTGATAAACATTTATAACAGGGAAATATGTATTGTTCTTGGATAAAATCCAAATATTGAATTTTAGCTAATTGCTACAGAATCATGACCATGAACAAAATTAAGTCTCTAGAAAAAGTGAAGTACAATTGTAAAAACACTATATACATGTTTCATGTTTGCAGTTACAATACACATAGCTTTACATATTGACTAAGACATAATCAACAAATCTAGTACATAAATTGAGACATACATATAGTTTATAAGTCAACTAATCAATAGATGAGCCCCTGTGTTAGTAATAGCGACTAGCGCTAATGATATGTGATATGCAACAAGCAATTTTAAAAATATAAAGTATAACACAAACAATTAAATGTCATGTTTAGTATCATAAATAGAATTTAAATTGTCTATAATCATAGTTCTGTATAGAAAAAGAAAACAAAAGTGGTTAATTACATGAATTGGTTTAACATGTAATTTACAGTTTATAACAGCAGTTATTTTAAGATTAAAACACTTCAGTAAGCATCTACACTGAACATGTGGTAATATATGTACAACAATGTCATACTCTTAATAGCAGTATATAATTTAACATAATATATAAAAATATGACTTTGTTTATTTGAACAACTATGGTACAATTACAAATCTAAGATATATAAGAAAGTTTTAGCTTTGATCAATTCAACTTGATTTTGATCGTAGGAGTGGAAAAATACTTTATTACAAAATAATAACATTGCTGTCATTAGGTTTATCTCTGTATTTGAACCTTAATTCACTACCCAAAACGACAGTCAATAACGACAAGGTAAAAAAAAACCCACTTAATGTATCCTTAAAAATATAATGAAAGTGCTGTTAAGGTTTTCATAATGAACATAAACAATGATAGAAAATATGTTTAAGAAGTAAACAAGAGGCCCATTGGGTCTTAACGTCCATCTGTATTTAGTAGGCCTATAAGTAATTTTTAGCATTTGAATACCTTTGACCCTAGGATCATGCCTGGAACAAAGTTGGTTCTCTGTGTTCTAAAGTTACTATGACCATAAGCACAAGGCCTTCTAGGTCATAAGATTTTTGAAATTTTGTCAAATTTTCCCCATTTGGGCCCCCTAAGTGACCCTCCCTATGTATTGAGACCCATCATTTGAACAAATCTGAGCCCCCTTCCCCCAAGGATGACATTTACCAAGTTTTGATGGAATTGGTTAGTAGTGTTGGACAAGAAAACGAAAATGTTAACAGTTAACATGTTTTGGCCCTAAGATAACACCTTGAACAAACTTTCCATGCCTTAAAGTTACTACATACCACAGCATTATGCTCTAAGGCCATCTGGTTTATAATATGTATTGAATTTTTTCACATTTTCCCCTTTTGGCCTAGTGGCAACCTGTGAGGGTTGAGCCTATTTTTGGTTCTCTTTGCCCTGAAGATACTACAACCCAAAACATTTAACTCTAGGCATTCTATTTTCTTATGAATAGTTTTTTTTAATTTTATCAATTTTTCCTCCTTTTGGCCCCTTTAGAGTGTCAATTGGGACCAAGCCCCTTCATTTGAACAATCTCAACCCCCTTTCCCCAAGGACACTTCCTACCAAGATTGGATGAAATTGGTCCAGTGGTTTAGGAGTAGAAGATGAAAATGTAAATTGTTAACATATTTGCTATTGTGTTGGAACATTGACCCCAAAAGGTGTAACCTATTTTTGACCCCAGGGTCATGTCTTGAACAAACTTGGTTCTCCATGACCTAAAGTTACTAAAAACCAAAGCATTTAACTCTAGGCCTTCTAGTTTATTAGAAGAATATTTTTTAAATGTTGTCAAATTTTCCCCTTTGGTCCCTTAGTGGCGCCCCTGGAGGCTTAGTGCCTTCATTTGAGCAAATCTGAATCCCCTTCCTTAGGGATACTTCCTACCAAGTTTGGATAAAATTAGTCCAGTGGTTTAGGAGAAGATATCGAAAATATGAAAAGTTTACGACAGACGGAATTTGTATGAAAAAAGTCCACCTTGGACCTTTGGTCCAGATTGACTAAAAACTTTTTGAGTAGACAATATAACTAATGAACATGACAATAGAGACATGTAGCTCACTTTGATAGCTTGAATAAGACTGTGAAAAAATATAAATTCAGAAGTCAGTTTTCTAGTACAAAATATGGTGAATTGACTTAATCTATATATAATCATAGAAAGCCTATATAATAGACTTAATTCATACCAATGCACATATAAAATTATTTTTATACTCAACAAATAATTAAGAAATAACTTTTTAGATATCTTAAAACAGATGCCTTGCCTTTCAATGAGAGCCAGAATCAAGTCTCCAGCAATCTCTTTTCAGTATCATTTTCCCCTTTACTAGACATTACAATCAGTCTAGTGTGGGATATAAACACAACAGAAAATATACATGGTACTATCAATGTTTTGCAAAGACATCCACAGCGTATAAGTACTAAATGACAGACTTCATAATTTCATAATGCTGAGACGAGACATGGATTCATGTACAGTTCATTCTGAAGTCTCTAATTTATCTGTTTTGCAGCTTTTTCATAATTATACAGTCATGTACAGTAAAAACTGTATATTTGATTGGTTTATAGAAGACTTCTTCCCTGTAAGATTACATGTTGTTGGTTTACAGGATATCATCAATGTAACATGACATATGATTGGTTTACAGGATATCATCAATGTAACATGACATATGATTGGTTTAGAGGATATCATCAATGTAAGATTACATATGGTTGGTTTAGAGAATCTCATCAATGTAAGATTACATGTGGTTTGGTTTAGAGGATATAATCAATATAACATGAAATATGATTGGTTTAGAGGATATCATCAATGTAACATGACATGTGGTTTGTTTAGAGGACTTCATCAATGTAAGATTACATGTGGTTGGTTTAGAGAATCTCATCAATGTAAGATTACATGTGGTTTGGTTTAGAGGATATCATCAATATAACATGATATGAGGTTGGGTTAGAGGATATCACTAATGTAAGATGAACAAAACAATTTTTTTTAAACCTTAATTGTCTCTGTAGACAGATAAAATCATTTTTAAAACCATTTTAGTTGAGTTATACTTCTGCTTCATATTGTATATAAAAACCATTTGTAACCCTACGAAAACTTGTCAATGGAAACAATGATAAAATCACATTTAAGGTGTCATGGTTATGATCACAGGACATCATTCAGTTGAGCAGAATCTTCAGTGTATATTGAGCTTACAGTCATATGACATCTGTTTAAATACTAGTATGTCAAATATTCAGGAAAATGTGAGGTTGTCATTGTCCTTGATTTTGTTGTTGCCGTAATTGTGGTTAATGTTGAGGTTACTGTAGTTGTTGTAAAGTTTATTGTTGTTTTTGTGTTTGTGATGTTATCCAATAATGAAGAGTTAAGTATTTTAAATAGTGCTGTACGATTATATTCATAACAAAAATTCTCTTTGATATTAACATGAAAATCCAATAAAATGCCTTATGGATGAGATATGATATATGTTTTGTATTACAATGGATATCAAGCTTCATCGGTAACAGTCACATCAGTCATAACAGGTAGTGCCTATAAATTGACAGGTGGAGATTTCTATTTCTATTTCATTCACAAGATTTCTTAAAACACATATATTGGTGATGTTTGGTAAGTATGACCATGGTAACTATGGTCTTGGTAAGAATGACCTTGGTAACTTTGGTCTTGGTAGTTATAACTTTGGTAGCTATGATCTTGGTTAGTATGTCCATGGTAGCTATGTATAACCTTGGTAGCTATGATGCTTGTTGCTATGACCTTGCATGCTGTCTGGTTGTTTCCATGAGACTGGAGTAATCGTTAGGTCATCATAATGCATTGTGGACATGATACATTCAACTTGAATGCGAGGTCATACAGGGATATAACTCTTTTTACAATCAATTCACACAAATGAGTTCCGGGTGAACTTGTATGATCACAGTTTTAGACTTGGATATAGCTGTTGAAATCACTGTCCTATATATGGGTAGTCTCCCCTCTCTAAAAGTCCACTTAATGTTTTTAATAGATCTTGGAAGGCAGGTCTCTTGTCAGCTTCCTGTAAATATATAATTGATTAAATCTTACTTTAAGCATTGTTAGCTATAGCTAGTTAAGAGCTTTTAACATTCCTTTGCAACAGCCATAGCTAATTAAGAGTCTTTGGCTTTCAGAGACAACAGCTATAGCTACTTAAGTGTCTTTAGCTTTCAGAGACAACACCTTTAGCTAACAAAGAGCCTTTAACTTTAAAAGATAACATCATTACCTTATTAAGAGCCTTTAACTTTACTTTGAAACAGCTATAGCTAATTAAGGGTCTTTAACATTTCTCTGCAGCAGCTATAGCTAATTAAGAGTCTTTTTCTTTAAAAGACAACAGCTACAGCTAATTAAGAGCATTTAACATTTCTCTGCAGCAGCTATAGCTAATTAAGAGTCTTTTCCTTTAAAAGACAACAGCTATAGCTAATTAAGAGTCTTTTTCTTTAAAAGACAATAGCTATAGCTAATTAAGAGTCTTTTTCTTTAAAAGACAACAGCTACACCTAATTAAGAGCATTTAACATTTCTCTGCAGCAGCTATAGCTAATTGAGAGTCTTTTTCTTTAAAAGACAACAGCTATAGCTAATTAAGAGTCTTTTTCTTTAAGAGACAACACCTATGGCTAATTCAGGGTTTTTTTCTTTAAGAGACAACAGCTATAGCTAATTAAGAGCATTTAACATTGCTTTGCAACAGCTATAGCTAATTAAGGGTCTTTTTCTTTAAGAGACAACAGCTATAGCTAATTCAGTTTCTTTTGCTTTAAGAGCCAACAGTTATAGCTAATTAAGTCTTTGATTTTAAGAGCCAACAGATACAGCTAATTAAGTCTTTGATTTTAAGAGACAACACCTATGGCTAATTCAGGGTTTTTTTCTTTAAGAGACAACAGCTAAAGCTTATTAAGAGCAGTTAACATTGCTTTGCAACAGCTATAGCTAATTAAGAGTCTTTTTCTTTAAGAGACAACACCTATAGCTAATTAAGAGTCTTTTTCTTTAAGAGACAACAGCTACAGCTAATTAAGAGAATTTAAAATTACTTTGCAACATCTATACATGTTGCTATTAAAAAGTCTTTTTCATAAAGAGAAAACAGCAATAGCTAATTAAAAGTCTTTTCATTTAGAGCCAACAGTTATAACTAATTAATTAAGAGCATTTTTCTTTAAGAGACAACACCTATAGCTAGGTAAGAGTTTCTCACTTCAAGAGCCAATATCTATAGCTAATTAATTGCCTTTAATTTTAAGAGACAACACCTATAACTAATTTAGAGTCGCTAACTTTTAAGTTCAACAGGTATAGCTTCTTATATTTTTTAAAATTTTATCTTAATTCATAATGTAAGATTTTTTCCTTAAAAAAGTGTTAAAAAATAAATCATTATAGAATCTTAAGACAGTAGATGGTGCTTTATATAGTTTGGTTTACAATGATACTGTTATAAATGTCATAGTCAAAGTTATAGAAAAGTAAAATATTATTGTATTGAATACACATATTTAAGTACAAAGTTCATATAATGTACACAAGATGATCACATTTACATATTTATGTTTACATGTAAACATGCATATTAAACGTTAATTTCATAAAACTATATTTACCCATCCATCTATCTCCTATGTTAAATCAGAGATTGCCCTCCAATCAATAGCATTTATATTAGTATGTACATATGTAGCAGTTCAAATAAACCATCAACAACCTTTAAAATGTTTCAGCTTGGTAAATATTAAAAGTGATATCTGTTTCAATCCTCAATTTTTAATAGTCAGGAGAAAATATATGGTGGATAGTTACAAAATTTACTGAACAGTGTATGCATGCACGAGATAAAGTTGTCCTTCACAGGTAGGCAGTGCACGAAACAAACACAATATTCACATACATGTACCTACAAGCAACAACACCACTCACAACACAAAATGATAGTCAGCAAAGAGCCAATGAACATTCCAAAAATTTATACAAAATATAGCCATCCATATTTCAAATAATTCTTCATTTGATTGCATTGCACTAAAATTTAAGATTACATGTGCATAGTTCCTACAAAAAAACTATGATTTAAGGAACTTTTCAGTTACTCAATTTCTTGCTTAAAGAGCAGCCACGATTAAGTCCTATGTGATGTTAACTTATAGACTAAAATCAAGTGTAGAATAAAATGTCTAACAAAATGGTTATAAACTGATATACATGAGGCACTTGTATCAATAACATCACTCAATGTGTCCCTCCATTGTCAAAAATCATTTCCCCCAATTCAGACAAAATCCATGTTGACAAAAGGTTTGCTCTCGAAAAATACAGACAAAGCTTAAGCATGAAATATAAACATGAATAGAACATACAAAAAGCAAAAGCGTTTTATGGTCCTCAAACATAAAGCCTAAATTTCAAGGGCAACATTTTCCTTTTTCAATATGTACTCTTTTGCTTCAAGAATTTTTTTTAAACCACTGTTAATGTTTTAAGCAAAACTTTGAACCATATATAAGTTTTAGTGAACTCTTTCTATCTTTTGCTATATCTCATAATTTGGTTGTTAGAAATGCAAGTGTTAAAAGGAAAACCCTCCTTGAAGCAACAAGTTCTAAGTAAATTTTATCAAAAATATTTAGTAAAATTGCAATCAAACTTCCGAATTATTCTTAATAAAGCCATATAACTTATACCATATTCTTCCTTATGGCTGACAATAGTTTTTCTTAAAGAAGTAAAACTTGGTCTATGTGCCGGTGTCTATTTAAAGAAAATCAAAAAGAAAATCAGGGATCAATTAATAGACTGTAAACACATGCTAAAACTAAACAACTTAGGGCATCAGGTTCTGTAAAAGGATCTCACTCTACTTAATACTTTCATAGATCAACTATCATTGGCATTAAATTTCTGGCAAATTAAAACAGTTTGAAGCTAAAATATACAGTAATATAATTATACACAAAATGCACTTCCGAACTATACACGTAAAAAAGCACTAAACAATTTTAAACTCAACATTGTTTAAATGCAATACTGTTTAGTGATAAACTGCTTTATTTCAGCATGTAACATTAGTTAAAATATGCAGAAATATCTACACAAAATGCACTTCCAAACAATGCATGTAAAAAGAGCATTAATTTTTTTAAATTCAATACTGTTTAATAATAATAAACTGCTTCATCTCAGCATTTAAGTATAATATAAATTTATTAAAATTGTAATAACTTCAAAAGGTTTTAAAGTTGTTAAACTGTGTTAAAAAAGCTTTATGTTGTTAGGGCTTTTAAATAGATGGGTGAACAACCATCAGACAATGACTCTACAATGAGTAGTACTTACTTGCTCCCAGCATTGGCGCATAACTTTATATATCTTTTCGGGACAGCTCATAGGTTTTTCTAATCGTTTACCATTACGACAGACAAAGTCAACGACATCTACGTTTTTCATTTTTTCATAGGGCATCAATCCTCCAGTAAACACTTCCCACATCAGTATGCCTAATATAATTACAATATAATCTCATTAAGACATTACTTCCAGTAAACACTTCCCTCATCAGTATGCCTAATATAATTACAATATAATCTCATTAAAGGGTCATCCATAACTATCTTCCTTTTTCCAAAGTCTGCAAACCGCACGCTAGGGGGGAGGGGGTTTGTTTTTCATCCTTTTTTTGCATGCTTAAAATTCCGGATATCGCAACCTATCAAAATCTGAAATCTGGCTCCTTTTTATTTCCTATAGTGGTCTCTGCATCTCGTTCCCCAGAGCGTTGATAATGACCTGGTGTACATTATTTGAGAAATGGCGCAACAACAAATGTTGTTTGACACAAAAAAAAACCCAAGTGAATCAAATCTATTTAATACAACAAACCACGGTATGATAAAGGATGATGTACACTTTTGCAGGGGGGCAGGGGGTTTAAAAAAGCGTGTTGTTTGCAGACTATGGAAAAAGGATGATAATTATGGATGGCCCCTAAGACATTACTTCTAACAAAACATACTTTTGTTAAAATATTACTGTCAATCAAACACTTCCCACATCAGTATGCCTACACAGTAATATAATTACAATACAATCTCATTTAGATATTTCCTGCCAATAGACACTTCCAAAATAATACAATTTAAAATATAATCTTGTCAAAATATTATTGTCAAGTAAACACTTCCCACATCAGTATGCCTAATATAAGTACAGTATAATCTCATTTAGGCATTACCCTCCAAGAAACACTTCCCACACTAGTAATACATTAACTTCAATTCAAACAAAAACATCTATATAAGACTTATCAAAAGCCCAAACATCAGATTTTATATAGACATTACCTCCAATAAACACTTCCCATATCAGTACACCTATATGCTCCAAGAAACACTTCACACAACAGTCAAACATTAACTTCAGCAAAAAACAGCTATATAAGACTTACCAAAAGCCCATACGTCAGATTTGCTACTAAATCTTGTGTAACTTAACACCTCTGGTGGGGCCCACTTCACGGGGAACTTTGTTCCTGTAGAACTCTGGTACTCATCGTCTATCACATATCTACAACATGTTAAACATAGTACTGCTTACAACATATCACTCTTAATGTAAAGATAACTTTGCACCCATTAACATTCAGCATTCAGGTGCATTTACTGACTGTTGCTTAACTGAATGATGTCACTATATAGGCAGACCTCTGCAGTTTTGTATTTGGTTGCCGGTAGGGCTAAAAAGTGAAATGTGGTTGAAGTGCACATTGTTGGTTTGTTGTTACTTCCACTTTACTAGATGATTTTTGAAATTTTATAACATTTACCACCTTGTGGTCTGCTAGTGGAGCTCCTTGGGGGCCAAACCAAATCATTTTTGCAAATCTGAATTCCCTTACCCCAAGGATGCTTCTAACCAAGTTTTGTTGAAATTGGTACAGTTGTTTGGAAATGGAAATTGAAAATGTGAAAAGTCTACACGGGATGATGACAATGGCAATGGATGAGTTATAATGGATTAACTCTAACCCTAACCCTTTTGGGTGGAGATGAGCTAAAAACTGGTAGCCATGGTCAATTTTCCACAATACAACATGATTAAAATTGGGCATAAATTCATTTACGTAAACCTGTTGTTAATCAAGAGATTTTAACTACAGCTAGTAGGCTTATATTTCTTAACTTTATTCTATCATTAGGATTTTGATATGCCTTGAAAACTTACCGTGTTAAACCAAAGTCTGCCACTTTGACGACTGTATTATCACCTACTAAACAATTGCGTGCTGCCAAATCTCGATGAATAAATTTTCTTTTTTCTAGATAAGCCATTCCATTGCACACTTGAATATTAATATCTAATAACGTAGCTGTCTTAGCTAAAAGTCTATGTTTGTGTCTCTTTAAATAAGCTAATAAAGATCCTGAAATACAGAAACAATTAAATGAAAGTTTATATAATATGTTAAGAATATTGGTTTAGAATTCAACTAAAATTCACTGAAATGTGTAAAAATACAGTATTTCAAAGATGTTTCACTATAATAAAACTTTTTACCAAAGGCAATCTTACCACAAATGGCACTATATCTATTACTGTATTTCAACGTTTAACATGTTACAATATTACTGCACAGCATTATTTCTGTTACGATAATTAAACTTTTAACATGTGATAATCTTACCGCATGGCATTATTTCTGTTACTATAAATAAAGGTCTTTGTTTTGTTACAATTCCATAAAGTTGTACAAGATTCGGATGGTTCAATTGTCTGCAATACAGAAAACAAGTCTTTTAAAATGCTAACATCAACAAGGAGTATACACAGTGCAATTTTAATCAACTTTGTCAATAATGATAAACATTGTTTAGCTATTTAGCATGCCTAACTGTTTGTATTTGATAAGTTATAAGGAACACAGTTATAGAAATTATAACAGTTTGTTATTTAGAAATTTGAGCTGTATGTATAAGAAATGTTATCAGGACCACATGCACAAAGTAACTTCAAAACATATTGCAAAGTTACTGCACTTAGAGTTTCAAAGCAGCAATTTAAATAAAAACATTAATTTTAAATTGTAAGTACAAGATGAGTACTATTTAAATATTATCGTCTTCTGTTGACTGTACTATGGTCGGATAGTGTTGTCGAGGGATGAAATAGTGACCGAGCCAAAGGCAAGTTTTAAATGTTATTCTTGTTATTAATAATTAATACAATAGATTATCTTCACCTAAGGATGTACTCTTTTGCATATGGCTAAAATTTGTTTCATCATTTTAAAAGAGTTAAAAATGTTGGAGATTGACAATACAGCAACAATATTTCTGCATATACTCACGTCATTGTCTGGGCTTCTTCTATGAAACTTTCTTCTGACATTGTGTTTTCTTTCGTCATTTTCACTGCCACTGTTAAACCTCTCATTTTACCTTTGTGTACTGTCTGTTAGGATACAAGGTTGTAAAACAGTAAGCTAAAGAGAAGAATCTGTCAGATTCAACATTAGAGTATTGCTTGTATTAATAATTAATACAAAACAACTACTAAACTGTAAATCTGAACCCAGGTAAATATCTTTATTGATCTAAAGACTTCAAGTTAATACATTTATTAACTTGAAGACTTCAAGTAAATACATTTATTAACTTGAAGAATTCAAGTAAATACATTTATTAACTTTGAGAATTCGAGTAAATACATTTTTTATATACCTGGTAACTAATTTAAATATGTCTCTTCATTCGTCAGAAGAATTCTGCCAAATGCTTAAACATTTATGAAGGTTCAGGTAAATATATTTTTCCCCTAAATGATTCAGGTCTATCTATTATTTCATCAGAAGAATTCAACAAAATGCCTGAATTCTTCTTAGAAGTCAGGTATATATCTTGAGACAAAATTCAGGTAAATACTTTTATTCATCAGAAAATTTCATCTATGTTTCTTAAATCAAATGACCAAAATCACCAAAATATGTACAAAGAGATGACACTTTATAACAGAATATTATAGCAAAGTGGTGGCACTCTATAACAGAATATTATAGCAAAGTGGTGGCACTCTATAACAGAATATTATAGCAAAGTGGTGGCACTCTATAACAAAATATTATTGCAAAGAGGTGGCACTCTATAACAGAATATTATAGCAAAGTGGTGGCACTCTACCAAAGTGGTGGCAATCTATAACAGAATATTATAGCAAAGTGGTGGCACTCTACCAAAGTGGTGGCACTCTATAACAGAATATTATAGCAAAGTGGTGGCACTCTATAACAGAATATTATACTAAAGTGGTGGCCCTCTTTTATCCTTTCTAGTCTTTACTTACCCCAAAGCACCCAGAGCCTAATTCTTCAAATATCTCAACCTCCCTGGGGTCAATTTCATAGCGACCTGTAAAATATGTCAAACATTTGATAACCCACACAATATAATGTATAGAAATTAATGTGGTTAATTAAATGACTGCAGGGACATAACATTGTACTATTAGTAAATGACAGAGCACTAACATCTTATTCTTATGACATATGGTCCTGTCTCTGACAGCTGATAATATTACATAGCATCTGTAGAACATATCAAGTTGTGTGAGATTCAAGTGATACTGGTTACATCTATCTTTCCTTACTGTGTTGCCAATGACAATAGAGTGATTAACTATGGTTCTAATGACAATACAGTGACTTGCTGTGATTCTATTTATAATGACAGTATATAGCAACTTGCTGTTGTTCTGTTTATAATGACAGTATAAAGCGACTTACTGTGGTTCTGTTTGTAATGACAGTATATAGCGACTTATTATGATTCTGTTTGATATGACAGTATATAGCGACTTATTATGATTCTGTTTGTAATGACAGTATATAGGGACTTATTATGAATTGTTTGTAATGACAGTATATAGCGACTTATTATGATTCTGTTTATAATGACAGTATATAGCGACTTATTATGATTCTGTTTATAATGACAGTATATAGCGACTTACTATGATTCTGTTTATAATGACAGTATAAAGTGACTTACTATGATTCTGTTTGTAATGACAGTATAAAGTGACTTACTATGATTCTGTTTAAAATGACAGTATATAGCGACTTACTATGATTCTGTTTATAATGACAGTATATAGCGACTTTTTATGATTCTGTTTGTAATGACAGTATATAGTGACTTACTATGATTCTGTTTATAATGACAGTATATTGCGATTTACTATGATTCTGTTTGTAATGACAGTATATAGCGACTTACTATGATTCTGTTTGTAATGACAGTATATAGCGACTTACTATGATTCTGTTTATAATGACAGTATATAGCGACTTATTATGATTTTGTTTGTAATGACATTATTAAGCGACTTACTATGATTCTGTTTATAATGACAGTATATAGCAACTTACTATGATTCTGTTTGTAATGACAGTATATAGCGACTTTTTATGATTCTGTTTGCAATGACAGTATATAGCGACTTTCTATGATTCTGTTTGTAATGACAGTATATAGCAACTTATTATGATTCTGTCTATAATGACAGTATATATCCACTTACTATGATTCTGTTTATAAAGACAGTATAAAATGACTCACTGTGATTCTAGCAGTAAATACAATATAGTTACTTACTGTGGCCCATTCCGGCTGTAGCTGGAGCAGATCTATTTCCTTTGGTTGGAGGTGATTTTAATCGGATAGCTAATCCTGAAATAATTAAACACACATCATTAATAGGGTAAAACATAAGTCACTGAAGGAAACATTCAATGTTTACAGTGTTCATGAATCAATGTTCAGATATAGGGTTTAATTTATCAAATATTCATAAAACAAAGTAAAAGGAGTATACTCTAAATAGCACCTAAAAAATCCAATTCTTGACAAGAAAAGATTTAAAATAGTAATATTTATTAAAAACAGTGTCCTTTTTATGCTTCACAGATATGATATATACAATTCTAAAATGTAGTCTTCATACATGTGACAGAGTGGTCAGGTCAAATCAGGAGGTTTACAAAATTTGGTCAGAAGATTTGATCTCAGATCAGGAAGTTTTTAGTCGACATATCTTTAGCGTCTTTTCTTGGTATGACAACAACAAGAAGTAAATGATTTATATTGACTATAGTAATTGTTTCCTGTAAGTGGTTATGAACTATTATTTTGCTAAGAAAACTAATTTATATTATAGCTTTCATTTTTAATGCAAGTTTGATCTTGACCCGTGATCTCCAAATTCAGGTCATTATTAAAAGTGGCATCCTATGAATTATTCACAGTACCTACAAGCAATACAACTGTAAAAGCAATAAATTATAAAGAATGGTAGAAAATTAAAGTTTCCTGGCATTAATTCTTCAGTAGCTTTTTCAACTGAATTTATTATAGACTGTCATGCCTACATCGAAGAGGACCAATGAAATTTTAAGAGGTGATCTGTTTGTTAATGTTTATAACATGACTGACAGCAGTGAAAACCACTTCATTAGGGTAATAAGGTCTGTCCTGCCAGTGTTAAATACAGGTAACTTTTGATTGTCATGCATTACAAGTTCACACCACTTGTCAATGGCTTGAGGCATCATACAGGTAAATCTCTGACCAACAGTGATAAACCACTAGGTAAAAAAATTATTTTTGTAACATGATTCTTAGAACAGGAGAACAGTAGGGGACCCCTAAAAAACGGGATTTTTATCTCCGGCCAGGAGGTTCACATGTATGAGCCTTTCAAGAAGCATTTTCACCTAATAAAAGCTTTCAGTGTTAATCAGTATTTTCAAAAATACATTATTTTTATAGACAACAAAATATTTTAGACAACAAATTTGGCAATGGAAGATAATTTGAAAACAAAACCCGTAAGATGTTAATAGAATTGTGCTAAAACCATAGATTGAATTGCTGGTATGTATATGAAACTAGTAGTCCATTGGACCTTAATTTGCTACTGGTTGGGACCAGCACGGTGGCCCAGTGGTTAGGGCGCTCCCTTCGTGCTGATAGACTGATGCTAGAATCCATGATCATGGGATCAAATCCCGGTTGGGTTAAAAGCTAAGACTTTAAAATTAGGCAATCTTCTCGCTCCCTGCTAAGCGCCCAGTACTACTGGGTAGATGAGGACTGGTTGGCTCGGTGTCAGGATAATGTGACCAAGTGAAGTAACAAACAAACAAACCTACTGGTTGGAACAGCACTATTAACTTTTGTTAAACATTTGATTAGTTCAGAAAAAGATTTCAATTTTCTAAAAATTTCCCCTTTTTGAGAATTAAACTCTAAATTTAGCTTCTAAATAAGAAATAGTTTTGATATTTTGTAAAACAATTTCATCTTTCTGCTTACCAGAGTCATACATTGAAAAAGCTTAAATCTCAATGTCTGAAGGTTACTAAGTATTAAAGCATTTACCTCTAGGCCTTCTATAGAAGTACTTAAGGAGGAAGAGTTTCAAAGTTTTGTAAAATTTCCCCATTTTGGTCCCCTAATGGCACTCCCTGGAGTCCCAACCCAATTATTTGATGAAACCAGAATCCCCTTCTTCTAGGGTTACTCTCTACCATGTTTGGATGAAATTGGCCCAGCTGTATATGGGGAAGTCAAAAATGTGAAAAAGTATGATGACAGACAATATTTTATGGGACATTTCAGTCAAGATGACTAAAATGTACCAGAGACCGAAGGGAGGAGGTAGACTGCTTGGGTGATGGATGGATCAGGTGAGGTAAAAGTAAACCTAAGATCTTGAAGCCCAGATGGATTGAAATGAGTGTCCATGAAGCTAGAATGTAAAAACAAGGATTCATAATCCATGCATTGAGGCAATAAAACTGTAAAGTTGTGACCAAATTAAAGATATACGAGGTTACAGGTTTATGTCTTGATGGAATCCAGCTAAAGGTGAGGTTTGTTAATTTCAGTATTAAAGATAGAAATGTTGTTATTGCACAGAACCTACCTGCTGAATTGTACTTGTGATAGTGTATAAGCTCCGATACTGACTGGAATGAATGCTTCTCCGATATATAAAATTGTCCAACATCATTCTTCTTTATATGATAATGCCTCACAAGACCATCATCCCTAAAGGTCAAAAGTCATTTGATTATTTTCATTATGGGGGTCACTATATTAAGCACTCGCAATATTTAAGTACAAACAAAGACAAATTGAAGGCATACAAAACTTTAAATAGTACGCACTTATAGCCATTGGAGGAGTGATACATGTTTTTTCTGACCAAAGCAGATATCTCTTATGAGATATACTGTAGAATCAGAAAATTTTGTTGTGGTTTTAATTTTGTTTATTTCGTTGTTGTAAAAGATCGACGAAATTAAAACCATGACAAAAATTTTCACATATCTTCCAAAAAGAACACCTTAAGTATTTTCAACGAAATTTTATGTCAGCGAAATCACTTTATTTTCAAAACAACGAAA
>JAUMGZ010054365.1:0-18801 GCA_032359645.1 Pododesmus macrochisma | reverse complement strand
AACCTGAACCCAATAACAGGTATATCCTACACCAGATGTAACCTGAACCCAATAACAGGTATATCCTACACCAGATGTAACCTGAACCCAATAACAGGTATATCCTACACCAGATGAAACCTGAACCGAATAACAGTTAAATCCTAAACCAAGTAAAATGTGAACCCAATACTATTTAAATCTTACATCAGATGAAAGATGAAATCAATAACAGTCAAATCCTATATAAGGTGAAAGTTTATCAAAATAGCATTGATGTTTAACTTTAAACTCACAGTCGAGCAAAATTTACTTGTTACAAACACTAAAAAAAACAATGTAAAGCAGACAATTTTATACTGTGTTAATATTTAACATTTGAGGATTACATGTCCTGCCAAGAAGCATCAAGTGATGGCAAGCATACATTTGATTGCTCTGAAAAATATAAGGTCACCATACACATGAATCCCTGATTTGCTAATCAGACACACATTCTTATCATTGGTCAAATCATGTGTCAACAATGTTGATGTCATAAACAAGTGACACTTAACAAGAGGCCCATTGGACCTTGATGTCCACCTAGATACATTAAAAATACAAAAATATCTTTGAAACTAGATTTATTGACGATTATTTACAAAACCAACAAAGTCAGTACACTGTAGATACTAACTTAAAACCCAAGAGTAATATTCTTAACTCAATATGCTTTGTTATATGCAACAAACAACTGTCAAGAGTTTCATGAAACTGAAAGGGTTCCATGCAAGGAACTTCTACATCAAGTTTTCATGAAAATCTGATCAGAGGTTCTTGACAAGTCGAAAATATCTTAGACAATCAGAAGCCAGGGCAGTATTATTGGATAGAGTTTGGTAACTTCATAAACAAAGCTGAAAGGGGACTATGCAAGGAACATCTACATGAAGTTTCGTGAAAATCTGGCCAATGGTTCTTGATAAGAAATCTAAAATGCCTCGGCCTATCAGAAGCCACGCCAGCCATATTGGATGGAATTTGGCAACATGAAACACAATTCTGAAAAGGGACCATGCAAGCAACATGTAAATCAAGTTTCGAGAAAATCTGACCAAAAGGTTCTTGACAAGAAGTTGAAATTGTCTCAGCCAATCAGAAGCCACTATAGCCATATTGGATGGAATTCGGCAAAGTCGAACACACTTCTGAAATAGGACCATTCAAGGAACATTCACAGCAAGTTTGGTCAAAATTGCCTTTGTAATTTTTGAGAAGAAGTATAAAATGTGAATTTAAATTACGGACGGACGGATTGGTATAGGAAAAGTCTACTGGGACTTTGTTCAGGTGGACTAAAAACTACAACACTGAAGATAGATTGCACAAAAATCAGAAGAGGACTTTAAATAAACAATAAAATGTCATAGAAAATCTACCAAGATTTCTAATTAAGAGATATTTGAAAAAGAAAAAATAAATAAACAAGAGGCCCATTGGGCCTTAACGTCCATCTGGATTAAATTGGCCTATATGTAAACTTTTGGCTTTGGACCAGAGGATTATGCCTTGAAAAAAGTTGGTTCTCCACACCCTCTAGATACTTTAAACCAAAGCATTAAGCCTTCTAGTTATAAGATTTTATCAAGTTTTCGCCATTTGTGCCCCCAAGTGACCCTCCCTGGGTACTGAAATCCATCATTTGAAAAAATCTGAACCCCCTTCCCTTAAGGATGATATCTACCAAGTTTGGGTGAAATAAGTCCAGTAAAATTGGACAAGAAGTCAAATATGTGAAAAGATCACATATTTGCTAGTGTTGAACTTTAACCAAAAATAATCGCATAGCCTATTTTTGACCCAAGGGTCATGCCTTGAAAAAAGTTGGTTCTCTATGCCCTAAAGTTGCTACATACTAAAACATTAAGCTCTAGGCCTTCTAGTTTATCAAAAGAAGATTTTTGAAATTTTAACCAATTTTTCCCCTTTTGGACCCCAAAGTGGAACCCCCTGGGGGACCAACCCCTTCATTTAAACAAATCTCAATCCCCTTCCCTAAGGATATTTATTTCCTACCAAATTTGGATGAAATGTGTCCAGTGGTTTAGGAGAAGAAGTCAAAAATGTGAAAAGATAACATACTTGCTATAGCGTTGAACTTTGACCCAAAAAAGCGTTATCTATTTTTGACCCCAGTGTCACGCCTTGAACAAACTTGGTTCTCCATGCCCTAAAGTTGCTACATACCAAAACATTAAGCTCTAGGGCTTCTAGTTTATGAGGAGAAGATATTTGAAGCCAAGACCCTTCATTTGAACTAATCTGAATCCCCTTTCCCTAAGGATACTTCCCATCAAGTTTGGATGAAATTGGTCCAGGGGTTTAGGAGAAGAAGTCGGAAATGTGAAAAGTTTATGACGGAAGAGATTTGTATGAGAAAAATCCACCTTGGACCTTTGGTCCAGATGGACTAAAAATTACAAGTAAAATATTCCGCAACACTAGTTTTGAATTCTAGTTGTTTTGTTTACCAAAAAAAGAAAGATCAGAAAAGTCTACATTTTAACATTCTAGCATCTTTCTTAATCTAGTTAATGCAATAACCACAACAGAATAAGTATAAACAGAACTTGTGACATCATCAGAATCTTTACTGTATACAATGACTTTCTTGTTGAAAGTTGCTTACTAGTCTTATTCTACAGTTATTTTCTTAAAAGTCAAAGAACTTTACCATTTATCTCTTTTTATTAGTTGAGTCTGATTCAGTGTTTTTGCCTATTAAATGTTAATAGATAAAATTGAAATTCTTGTAATGAAAGAGAAGAAGTCACCACTGAAACTTAAAACAACACTCTATATTTAGTAGAAGAAATACACACAACACTATGTGATCTTTGCCTGTATACATAGAAGCAATTGCAAGTGATAGCAATCTAGATATACATGAGCAACCAAATAAGAGCTGCCTTATAAAAATAATAACTTATTCTGATGAAGGAATTAGTAATAACAAGCAACTCTCTCTCTCTCTCTCTCTCTCTCTCTCTCTCTCTCTCTCTCTCTCTCTCTCTCTCTCTCTCTCTCTCTCAGGGACAGACAGAAGTAAAATCTATTTTCTTTCCTAAGAAGCTGATGAAATATTGGAACTGAATTCATTATCAAGTTGTGATGTTTGTATCTTTTAATATTGCATCATCACAAATATCAAATATTAAAATAACAGATTCAAAACTGAAGGCAGTAATAAAATATAATGTCTAATAATTACAATACTTGATAATGACTAATTAGAAATTATAGAAAAGCACAAATAACTTGGTAAATTTTGATTATAATGAAAATTATGACACAACATATATAGCTACAGCATAAAAGAAAGCAAAAACCCCATGCTATAACAACATGTACTACAATGTACTAGACATAAAAGTTTTGTGCATACAACATTCCATGAATTATCTCCCCTTGACTTACCCCTGTACTGTCCATCTAACAGCAAAATTTAAATAAAACAGCAAGGCACTTAATTAAAACATGCT
This sequence comes from Pododesmus macrochisma, assembly GCA_032359645.1. NCBI lineage: Eukaryota > Metazoa > Mollusca > Bivalvia > Pectinida > Anomiidae > Pododesmus > Pododesmus macrochisma. The sequence continues at coordinate 15,298 of JAUMGZ010054365.1, read as the reverse complement.
CATACGAGGTAAATACACTCTTGATATTATCCATGCTTTTACTGCTTAATATTTATTCTACTTATTAACTTATTTTTAAATATGTTATTGTTTATGAATTACAAAAACTGTATCATTGGAAATTGAGAACTTTCCCACTCTCTTCATTAATAGTTTGCTTTTGTTTCTTTAAAGTTTTATATGATACATTATAATTAAACATTTTTACATACAAACTGGAGTACAGAGAACCATTTATATGAAACTTGAATAAATAAGGTGAAGCCAACAAAATGATTAAGAAATTCAACACAAAAAGTGCGGAAATGTGCAAAGAACATATTTTCAAACAGATAATTCAAATATTGGCAAATCTTAACATCAAATTAAAGTTAAGAGTGAAACCAAAAGTAGCAATTCAAGGCAAAGCTAATTTAATAGCAAAAGTAAATATCAATATTGTATGGCTTCCTACACAGAACAAAGCTTTATTCAAACCTGATAATCCTTGTTTCAAGTTTCTAATTGTACTTATACATTGCATTACTTAGGTATGTGTCAAAACATAAAATAAACCTATATTACAGATCTGTTTACACTCATGCTTTCATTATCTAACACTTGTTCAGTATGATTGATCCACTTCTTAAATCTTAGAAACAACTATCATGTAAAATCACTGAACATTTCTGAAGATTTCAGAACAATTTTGAAAATGACACTTTTTCAGCACGTGGACTATTTTGTCAATGCAACTAGCTAACATTCACCCAAAAAGGTATTGCAGGGATATACAAACATCAAACAAAATCAATCCAAGCAACAGTAAGTAAAAAGATAATATAATATGCAAATGAAATTGTTTAAATAGAAATTAAATATCTATGTAAAATAATTCAACAATATGCAAATGAAAATGTTTAAATATAAATCAAATATCTATTTAAATCATTCAACAAAGTAACCAATAAGGCACCTATTTTAAAATGTGAACAGTATGATAGTTCTTTAAATTGACAATTCAAACATTGGCAAAATAAATAAACTCAAGTGATTTAAAAGTAAAATGTTGAATATGTGCTTAAAAAATAATAATCTTAAATTTCACTGTTTTTACAAATGTAAACAAGTGCCCCTGGTTAACTGAGCATGCTATAGCTAGTATGTTGAATATTATCCCTACCTTGATTCAGTTAACAGTTCATAGAAATGTTCATACAATGATCTTTGTAGGTCGTATGGTGCTTCATGCCAAACCTAGCAAATCAAAACACATTAATATTAAAGTTTTATATTACCAGCTGACTATTTTGCACTTTTAAAATTAATGGCTAGATTCTAAATGGCAATAACAGACAATACTTTGGAATGAAAGTAATAAAGAGTCGAGTTAGTTTATCCAAATGACGAATAAATTTTTTTGAAACAAAACTAAACCTTTCTGTTTTAATTCATTACAACAACAATAGATTTAGAACAAATTGATTAAAAGACTACATTTTGATTCATAACAACAGTAATTCTTTACAATGACAATATACTCAACAACAAACATGGTCATTGTAAAGACACTCCACTGTATTATAACGTACCTCTAAGTCACAGAGTAGGTCTTTAAATGCCTTCTTGTTTGGTATTATAGAACTCTCTTTACCACTGTCTACCGTACCAATGAGGGAGAATGTCAGATGCAGAATATGACTGTTCAACAAGTGTTGCTTCTTTTTATATAACATGGATAATGTCTACAAAGTTATATAAGATATAAAATGATAAATTAAAAACAAGCATATAAGTAAATACTGTCTGATCGTTGCTGACATGAAACAATATTAAATATTATGACCATTTACATATAAATCAATAAAGTAAGTACAATTTACATTTTACATCTGATATAAGTAAATAGATTTTCCTTTTTCATGGATTAAAGACATATATTCAATCAAATTTGATACTTTTAAAATGATGAATGTATGTTGTGACAAACCTATAATTTTATCTTAATTTGTTATACATTTAATATTCTATTTATTGATTCTTGTAACACTGATTTGAAATAATACTTCCATCTAAAGTGTAACAAAATATTTATTAAAGTATAAATACCTGATATCCCTGTATCCTCTCCATGTCTTTAAGAACAGTTTTGTTGCTCTTAACGACACAGACCAAGGCCTTTACAGCAGCATACAGCCCCTCTACATCCACTGCCATGGCGATAAGTCCTAGCAACGATGAAGCTCCACCCACATTCTCCAACATCTTTGCCACTGGTTTGGGACAGAAGGTTCTCACACCTATTTGTTAAATTTTAAAATAAGTTTCTTCTGTCAGAAGCACTAAACAGTGAAGAGTGGCTAAATTGCATATATATATAGTGAAAGTTGATTCAATCTGGTATGTCAATACAAAATTTAGAAAGATGGAATAAAGGTGCATGGAGATTTATTTAATTACAGATATCCTTCATTCCATCTTAATTCCCGGTTACAAATATAATGTACTTGTGAGAATTTCTTTATAAATAGAACAGTCCCTAAATCTTGTGGAACATCTGTACTCACCACAATATCCTATAAGAACAGACTTTTAAATCTCATGAAATATCAGCACTTATCCAGATAATCTATAAGAACAGCTCTAACATAAAACTGATGGAATATAAATGCTCGCCAAAGTATTCCACCAGGACAGCCCAAAAAAAATCCTTCAATATCATAACTCACCCAAGTATCCTATAATAACAGCTGATAAAACTCTGGAATATCAGTACTAACCCAAGTAATCTACAAGAATAAACCATAAAACTCATGTAATATTACTTACCCAGGTATCCTATAAGAACAGCTCCTAAACTTCTGGCTGCACCACTCAGATGAGCTGCAGAGTTTGGCAATAATCGTATAGGTGTGGCATTTTCATGGGTTGACATTGCAAGCTATAAAACATCAAAACAAAATCATGATCCACATTGTCTCCTACTAAGGTATAGCTTAATATACTTAAATTCAACAATAAAATTCAACAATAATGTTCAATTTGTATGTTCAAAATTTGGTGTAATGTGATCTGCTAATAATCACATAGACAATATTGTTACAGGACCTACCCATCTATTTGGGTTTTGTTATTAAAACATTTAAACTCATTCTGTTTATTAGGCCATACAAAGTTAATTATTAGTTTCTCAGGTCAATTTTTTTCAGAAAATGAAGAATGAGGGAGGACTTTTTTTTGCTTTTTTTACCTTCTTTAAAAATTTGATGAGGGAGGGTACTTTCTATTTATTTTGCATTCACAAAATATATATACTAAAAATATGTATCAAAATTTAAATGCTGTTTTAGAGATTGTACTGTAGAGATATACCTTTTTTCAAATAAATTTTAAAACAATACTGATATTCAATATTGTTGTTGAATTTTACCATTTGCCTGCTGAAGATATTCAGGCCTATTGTTGTAGAACATTCTTATGTAGTACTCAGTTTACTTTTGACTGCTAATATATGTGCAGATATTTTGCATGTCGTTTAACGTCTACCAATAACCATGTTTTTACCGCGGACTGTCATCGTAGGCCATGGCTGTACTTTTGCTGACTTGTAATGTTACAAAAAATTTGTCAAAGAGTGATGGATTGGGGCCGTCGGCATGGGCTTTCTTAGGAGTATTTGGACCGTCCATACACTATCAAACAAAGTTTTTACAGTATTATGACCAGAACAATCCTTGAATCTGTTGCCTGCAACTGAACAGCCATGGCGCGATGAAAACAATTATCGGTATCAGCAAGGCAGTTGATGTAAATCATACCGTTTCATTAAAGCGCTAATGAGATGCCGTTTGTGAAACCAATAGTGGAAACGGACATGGGAATCCGGATTTTAATGTTCTTGTTTATTTTACTGCATGTCGGTTTTTTTTCTTTGTCAATTTTGCGATAAAAACGGCGATGCGGGGGGTTCAAATTGGACGCGCGCGGACCTGAAAAACAAATGAATAACTTTTTATTGCCTTACTGTCTGTAACTATCACTAGTCATTTCAAAAAAGCATAACTATGTACAAATACCATAAAAGTGTCAGGATGCATTCAGCCTATATTGCTAATCAAACATATGTGCAAATTGTATTTCATCTGTTTAATAAAATAAAATAGTAGACTATAAAATACAATATTGATATGAAAACAATGAATTGGTTCATTGGTTGTGAATTGCATAACATTTGCTATACCTGTTTGGCAATGGATTTACTGTCCACCTTATTGTAAACTTTCTTGATCCTAGCTATGGTCATCTGTATTACAGAATGTGCATGCACACCAAACACCACTTTCTCTTCAGCTATCAGAGAACCCACTAAATCAGCATCCTCTGTTAGAAAAAGACAAGTGTGTGTTATAACACATAAATCTAACCAAGTGTTAAATAAAATTGTATTTTAAAGTGAGACAAAAGTAACACTATTATCTCTTAATAAACTACATCTTTTTCTTATTAAAACCTTCTAAATGCATTCTAGCAGTCAAACTGGCAAGCAATTTTTAATTCCATTGCTTTAAAATTAAAGCTCTCTATTAACTCTTACTCGTAATCTTTTGTTTTATTTTGGTGAAGATCTTAAATAACTGTTTCTGGAGTTTTTTAAAACTATAATCAAACATAGTTGCTGTAAGAATCAATTCTAGAACTGGTGACTGAAAAATGCAGTTATATCTAAATAAATGATATAATCTAAAACTGCAGATTGAAATTTGCCAATATAGCTTAGTATTAAAAACTTATTACCTAGAACTGGGGACTGGAAGCTGTACTATAGCATATCAAACTTATTACCTAGAACTGGGGACTGGAAGCTGTACTATAGCATATAAAACATATTACCTAGAACTGGGGACTGGAAGCTGTACTATAGCATATAAAACATATTACCTAGAACTGGGGACTGGAAGCTGTACTATAGCATATAAAACATATTACCTAGAACTGGTGACTGGAAGCTGTACTATAGCATATAAAACATATTACCTAGAACTGGGGACTGGAAACTGTACTATAGCATATAAAACATATTACCTAGAACTGGGGATTGGAAACTGCCTACATAAGTTGGTCCTAGGTTATACATGTTGGCTACTACAGTTGATGATATGATATCCTCCAGTAGATGACATGGGCCTTGTTTCCAGGTCAATCGTGAATTCTTCCTTAGTTGAGGGGGACTACCTATGTAGGATAGTACAGAAGTAAACGCTGTTGGACTGGCTGTTCCTCCCCCACCAAGATTGGGAGACACATAATGGAGCTGTCAAAATAATATTTGTGTTTGATTATCAAGTATAACTTTATTTGTTTGCATAAATTGTACTGTGTTATGGTCTATAATACATACAGTTCTGTAGTTGTTTCCTTAAAAGGACACAGCAGCTACAAATTGATGGATTTTGTTAAATGCAGTTTTTTCTCTAATCTCTAATCTTGATTTTTTAGATAGACCTAAGTACCCCTAAACCAAATATGGTATGCAGACAAGGCATAAAAGACTACACAACAGAAGTTCATCATTCTTGTTATTAAGTTCTTTAAAAATATTGATAAGAATACCTTCTGTGTGCTGACATGTTCTCCGTCTACAAACAAACTAACACTGCTATTCTTCATGATACCAGCTCTATGGAAGATAAGGACGAGATGGTGCCACTGGCCCTCCTGTGTTAACTCTGGACACCAGAATCGTACTGTGTTGTCATTTAATGTAGGCTCGTGTTCAACATCTGTGCCGTTGACTGTAAAACAATTGTTTCGATAAAATCTTAAAAACATTTACTGTGAATTTACTATGATAACATTACAGTTCTTAAATGTGTCTAACAATGTTAATGTGGATAAAAGTTTTGAAAGAAGAACAAAACTTCAACAAATTCTGAGATTCTTACTGTATAGGAAATAAATTTACTGTTTAAGTGGAAACTACAAGTAAGGGATTAATACAAAAGTGATTTTGCATTTACAATTATGGACAACCATGAACATACTTCCATATAACTTTATACAAGTTAAACACATTTGGTTTTCCCAATTAAACAACAACCATTGTAAGTCATACATTACCTGTGTTTGGCATCACAGACTCCTGTGTTGATACAATCAGTGACCTCTCCTTGGATGTTAATATCACACTGAGACAAATGAGATTCTCCTCCCTCCCCTGGAGATTCCTGACTACCGTTAGTAGACGTACAGGGTGAGGATCCGTCGATGAGGAACTGAACTTGTCCACACAGAACCAACTAGAGAATGTCATACCTGACTGTGGAGGGAATACTCTCTCACCTGTAATATAAAGGGAGAAAATTGAATTAGCAACATCATAATGCATAAAATAAAAGTCAATCCAAGTTTATAACTAAAGGTGTCTTAAATTTTGATTTGTGTATTGACTTGTGACTAAGCATTGACATTAGACCATCTTGTACATAAGTATTTATGCTATAGATTTATGATAGTTAAAACAAACTTCCTTGTAGTGACTGAAGACCAGACATTTAACAGACATATCACTGTTCTAAGAGTCATTTATCTGATTTCACAAAAATATATTTTAAAGGAATCAATCCTCTAGATATAAACAAGTGGTTTTAACAAAAGGGTTCTTGTCTATATATGACATCAATTTAGGTCCTTAACTGTACCTCTAGATATAAACAAGTGGTTTTAACAAAAGGGTTCTTGTCTATATATGACATCAGTTTAGGTTCTTAACTGTACTTCTAGATATAAACAAGTGGTTTTAACAAAAGGGTTCTTGTCTATATATGACATCAGTTTAGGTTCTTAACTGTAGATTGCAACTAAACATATAGAGTATGCTCAAGACAAAAACCTTAACTTTGATTTGAAAATTTTTAAAGAAACTAAATTAAGAATTTAACAAATACTTGAAAAAATATCAATCTTGTTGAATGTTTACCTGATCCTACTCCCCCTATGACTATGGGGTCAGACCCGCCCACCACACCACTAACTACGGATGGAGTGGGTGGACCCTGTGGAGCTATACTTGGCAGATATAGACAACCAAAGCCTTCAGCATTCATATCAAACTCTACAAAGGCTGGTGTAACAGCTGAACCATGCATTCTAGCATCCTTGGGCGTTGTCATTGATACCAAACATTTCACTCTGGTAAGGGGGACTACTCCTCCAGCTGTTTTTAGTCTCTTTGAAACTTCTACAGGAGTGCGTCGCTCTTCTATACTAGGGGCCCGACTCAGGGGCCAGTTCTGACACCATACACTTGAAGGCCATCCATCCCCATCAAACATTTCATCAACGGGTCGGCAGTTCAGCGGGGACCCTAATCTCAGGAAGTCGCTGTAATTATACAACACAATAGTATTTATTCAGTGATCATGTTTTAACTTAAATTTAAATGAAATTGAAATTTAATATCTGACAAAAATGGATGTATCAAATCCATGTGATATGTCCACGAATTAAACCAAATCAAAATAAAATCTATGGATTTTATCTTGCTGATCGATTGCAAAAGTTTTAAACTAATTATCCTAAACAGATTTATATCCTTTTTTCTTACCGTAAATCTCTAGGTGTTAAAGACTGTGCGGCGAGTCTCTCAAACATTGCTCTAAGTATAGCATGTTGAGGATGAAGTTCGTCTGCCAGTGAGACATAGCCATGACTGAGTAACTCATGGGGGAAACCGTTGTCACACATGATCTGTTGGTTACGTTCTGTATGGAGGAGAGCCTTCAACATTTTGCCAGTGTAAAGCTGTAGGCCCAATGTCAACTAAAATGATGGGATGGAAAATTATGAGGTTTTTTACAAAAGCTTAAATACTTAGCAATTTACAAATATTCTAGTAAGTGTATGATCCATTGAAGATTTTAACATAAGTAAAAATTGTAAACCTAAAACGTTGCAAACCTAAGACAAATCATATAACCTTAATTCTGAAGATATGAAAAGGTCTAAAACTGCCACCTATTTTAGATTCAAACCATGCCCCCTTTGTTTTTTAAGTTACTTACAAATATCTTATTCAAGAAATGTGTTCAATAATAAAAACAAACCCTTGGGTCTTCTTCACATTCAATAGCTGGAAGTAAATGGAATATGGAGAGCACAGCTCCAGGGTGCACTACAACCTGTTCCTGGTTAGTTGTGGGGGAGAAGTTAATACTTCCTGTACTAGCCCTCTTAGGTTTGGGGGAGGTCTGGGCAGATGTCTGGTTCTCATCTCTTATCATTGTAAATCTCTTGAAGGAAGGAGATTCACTCTTTTGCTGGGTGGAGGGTGGTCTAAAATAAGGAAGACAAGTGTTGAAAACATACAGAACATATCTTGAAGAATATGTTACTATACCTTGTACCTTTAAAAGTCTCAATTGCCAGTATAGATGTATCACAATATCTTAACTGTGTTGAAAAGTTCTTTAAACAATTCTAAAGTACTCAATACGCTAAGCTTATCAAATTATAGTAACAGAATACAAACCCTATTACACCTAATGCAGCAAATAGATATGTTCAAAGTAAAATACATAATTAAACATTGTAGCGCAACTTTATATTGCACAACATAAAAACAGTCCATTTCTCTTACTGAATATAAGTTAAATGCAACACTTTTTGTATATGTTGCCTTTCTTGCCATAAATTCACATTTTGGTTGGCTATGCTTACTTATCAAATATATCTAGAGCCATGTTGTACAGGTTTTTCAGCATGATACAGGCTGACAGTAGTAATGTAGGTACCTCGCCCTCCAATCTACAGAAAAAAATATAAATATCACATAAACGTATCAAAAAGTTATTTTCATATGTAAATATTCATTTAATTGTTAAATTTTTAAATCAGTTTAGAATGTTGAAAGATATGTATTAATTAATTGCTGCAGTTACACACTTAGAGCCGTTGAATATTCTGTTGAGTTTAATATATTTTCACATATTTCACGTCACCAATATCCTCAAATTAAGTTTAGGAGGCCCTACAAGCTAATACAAAGTTATTATCCAAAATAAGTTTGAAAATGAAATTGCAGAAGACAAAGAGGTAACAATATAACTTTATGATAAATACAGAATTTTTTGGATGCTTAAACAAATATTTTGTTGTAAATATTTACCTGGATTCCTTTGTATGTACAAAAAATTCTTCAAACACAACAGTTAGAGCATCTTCATCATCGATGATGAAATTCACTGTTGACTGGATGTCAATATTGGTGGAAAAACAACCCAGTAATCTTACAGCTTCTGTTAGACTGTCATAGCGTACCTGTATAACATATCATACCTGTATCATTATCTTTATAACAATAACATACTTATTCATGCATTCCATTTTAATGTTCTTTACATGTGTCAGCATATCACATATGATGCTTGTGTTCATTAAAAAAGAAAATATATTCACTTAATTACTAATTTAGTTATTATATATAATTTTTAGAGATAGATTTATACGTAAGGATATGATTTAATATCATAGTTGGGTTTATAGTTCAATGAAATCAATAATGGTTTGTTGCATCAACTTTAATGGATCTTATTTAACTTTATAAGGCTAGTGTTATATCAGCATTTGGAAGCAAGTATTTGAATATTCTGTAATTGATTCAATGATATGATACATAATATGTTGTTTTTTCAAGTGATACATTAATACCTAGTCGCTAACTCAAAATGAAATGAGAAAACAACTAAAAAGAATTATGTTACCACATACATCTGTTTCAAAAAATTTTGCATTGGCAGGTTCATATCTCATTGCAACAGTTATGGTGCTGAACACAGTACGCAACATGGCTAAAATCTCCGACCGGGAAACTGAAATATATATATATAGAAAGTTTTATTTTTATACAGTCACTTCCTATTACTTCCAACCAAGAACATGTTTCTTTAGAAATAATGATACTGTAAACGTACACATTTTAGCGTAATCTTATTTTAACGCTTTCCGCGCTGCCACTAAAGTGCTAATTCATATACAGCACTAAATTTTAACATCCAGATTTAAAACATCAATGTAGGCTTACGTATGCTAATTTATGATTGCGCAAATATGTCTCACATAGGCTGTAGCGCTAACATATGACTGCGCTAATATTAGTACGTTTACAGTAGCTTAAAGAATGTTTTATTTTATCTATAATATAAATTATAACATTGATAATATATATTTATTCTATTTTTATATTTCTAATTATCAAGAAAAATCAACTTAAATTTTTGAATGCTCTATTTTATCTATAATATGAATTATAACATCAATATTATATATCTTTATTCCATTATATTTATAATAAATTATCAAGTAAAATCTACTTTAAGTTTTGAAGATATTTTTAATTGCTAAGAATTGACATAATTATAACCTTTATCCCAGGGAGTTTTTGGAGGATCAGCTAGACAACCTTCCATAGATACTAATACAGACATTACATAAACAAAACCTCCCACCTTCCTGAATACGGTTCTGGTGCGATGACTTTCTTTTAATACATGCAACAATGACTGCAACAGAAAAGTTAGCAAATGTTACTAGTTATAAGGGTTTTAGGCATTGAAGGGGAATTATGAAATCCAGACATGTAATATGACTCCTGTGTAAAACCTATGTTAAGAATTTGTCATACTGCAAAGTATGTAATGTGTAAGTACTGTTACCTGTAACAACAAGAAGCATATAGAAAATTGCCAAAAAATTTATAATATTAGAAGTACAAAGTTCAACCTCTTTTACCAATTTTCAGTATAATGTGTTAACTTTTCTTGTTTAGATATTGCCTATGTATCCTATGCTAAAACCTCCTTGATAGTTAGGCTACATTTTAAGATATTTCAGATGATTCTTCTCTAAAGTTTAAAACACTCCACTGAGAGGTAAAAATTTAAATCTGTATGTACTAAGTCTGACAAACTATTAAATTGACAAGGCGTATAAAATAAATTTCAATTGTTAGTAAAGGTATAACACATTGTAGACACAAATATTTGAGAAGAACACTTTCTGTTTCTGTCACATTAAATAATAAAATTACACCAATATATATTTGAAATGTTTTACAAAACATTTGTTACCTTTAAAATATGTGTTTTCAATTCTAATGACAAGACAGGTGAAGAATGCATCAGACAGAGTAGTGTGCCCATATCATCATCTCCACCAGGTGACAGCACAAGTTGTTGAATTATCTGGAGGATTTGATGACGAGTCTGTTGGTATATCACCATGTTGTGAGCACATCTTGCTCCTCCACATTCTCTGAACACACCTGTCCCAATCAATCAATTGCAACATGGTCATCACACACCATTGTCATATAAACATAATTTTATAAATTCAAAAATAAGGTCCTCTACAGTAAAATGAGGAAAGAAATACAAGATTTTAAAAAAGACAAATGTTTTTGCTTGCGCACAACTTAGTCATATTAAGAATTTTTACAATACTTCTTACCAAATTTGAACAGAGTAATAACAAGAAACTTAACATGAAGACAGATAGGCTGCACATGCTCAGAACAGCTCACCTGAGCAAAGCTGAAGGTGTGATGAGCGAGTAAGAAGAGAAGAAAATAATTCATAGTTGAAAGGGTTTAGAGCTAAAAAGTCTCATCAATAAAGATGAATGTATCAATGGCAAACATTTATAAAATTTGTTATCTTTGCCCATCTAAAGAAAATATCCACTAAGCCACATTCTGAAATGGGGTTAGTTTCAAACACATAATCTACCAATTCTAATCAATTTATTACTGAAATGAAGTGCAACAGTTAAAGCTTATGAAAGTCCTAATCTCAGTTACATCATGATTTTTGACACTGTCCTTTCAAAGAAACTGAACTTATGCATACCTATTACATAAATCATAAAAAAATACACTTATTTGTGTATGTGAAGTAAATGAAAACTGAGTTATTATAACAATGTTTTAAACTGACCTGCATTGTTGCCATTGCCACTAAGAAGTATAACGAGACAATCCATTACTAAATAACCTAACTGCTGCTGTTCAGGCTCCAGGGACTTAGCCTCATCACCCTCTGTGAAATAATCAAATTAATACAGATATTACTTTGTTATTTACTTAATCAGTCAATATAAACAAACAGCTTCACATACACAGAAGAAAGTTTCTGTAATTGAGACAAACATTAGAACATGTAACAATATAGAATATACATGATATATTAACAGATGCAAAGCTGGAATTCAACTCCTGTATATCAATTTTATTATACAGATTAACAAGGAAGTTCATTGTGCCTTAATGTCCATCTGTATTCAACTTACAATCTGCTTAATCCTTGATTCCTGGTGTACTCTATTTTGTGTTTTTCACATTTGGTCCAAGAGGTCATATTTTTAATATTAACACTTGAATCTCTGTGTTTTAATACTACCAATGAAATATCAAAGCTCTGGTACTTGTAACACAAGTCATAAAAAGAAATATTTATAATATTTATATTTATATATAAAAATTGATGAGATGTTATATCAATTACTAAGAATAAGATTTCATACCTTTTTCTGGGTACATGTCCTTGAGTTTTGCATCATATCGGTGTAAGCAGGTGACCATGACCTCCAACATGCCTACTTCTCTGAACACATCCTTAAATATCACATGATGCTGTAGCATCCTCTGAAGTGTCTTCATACAAAGAATACTACACTGTACGGAACTGTCAAAACAAAAACAATAGGTCACAATATATTGTATCCACGAAATATATTATTGCACTGAATGGAACTGTCGGAACAAAATAAACAAGTCAAAATATATTGTGTCCATGAAATACATTACTACACATGTATGGAACTGTCAGTACAAAATAATAAAGTCACAATATATCTCATCCATGAAATACATTATTACACTGTATGGAAATGTCCAAACAAAATAAACGAGTGAAAATATTTCATATCATAATCAATACTTATTTATCTTTTTCATTTTAGTTTGAATCTTTTAAAGAACCCTCAAGTTATTGTGCAGAAACACACTCAAGACATATTTCTATTTTTACAACCAGTGCCCTTGACCAATGACCTATGCACCACAAAATCAAAAGGTTTTTTTCTTTCTAAATAGGGAACACCTGCTTAGCATGTTAATTTTAACTCCCATCATTAAAGCAAGATTTCATAAGGAAACAAACTCATCTTAAGGATACACTAAACCCTACTTGATAGGGGTCGTTTTTTCAGCTGCTCACAGACTTCCAATCGAAGAAAAATATAAGTGTTATATACCACAAGAAAGCTAAGAAAATCAGCTTACTGAATATATAAGTTGTGATATGATATCTGAAAAAATTATAATTATTAATTATAAAGAAAAAAACAGTTAAATTTAACATGTCACTTTGGTAACTTTCAGCAACAAGACCAATAATCCGACTGACCCTCAAATCTTGCTAATTACTCCTTGAACTATAAACTACAAAAGCGTGTCTCATTTTTTTGTATTTGCCTTCCGAAGGAAATAACACACACTTGTCTCATTTTCTCTGCAAGAAACCATACATTCGTCACAAACTATGCTCTAATCCCCTAAAACTGCAATTTATCAAAAATCCAAGCTAACAAAATATATATGTGCCAAGTTTGAAAGAAATCCATCAGGAAACAAAGGTGATGAAAGTTGTAAAAGTTTGCTAAATAGCTCTAATTTCATTTCTCGCAAAAGAGAAATTAAGAATTATGTAATTTAAAAGGTCAAAATGACCTCTTCCTTAGCACCAAATGCCTTCAATCTTCAAAAATGTCAATCATTATTTGTTCAACTTGCTGGACAGTCCTTTGGGCGAATACTTAAATTCATCGGCTTCAGTATAAACAGAAAATGTTAAAAATTACAATGGAGAAAACTAAAGTTTACAGCAGTTCCCGCAATCTGACGTCAGTAAAAAGGGACACATGGCTGCTTTTACTTCTCCTCATCTCATTAAATTCCCACCAAAGACTAACCTCTCTGAGATAAAAGGGAAAATGTAGCATGCTAGTTACTGACCATGCAAAAATCACTTTGTTACGGATACTACAGTGAAAAGACGGATAGGCAGACAATACAGACAATAAACACAGGAATAATCAGTCTTTATAGCTGGTGATAAGTACTTCTATTACATACAGGGAGTTTTATGCCCCTTGGAGGGGTTTACTGCTGACCAGTGTATTTAAAACAAGCATGGTATACACGTGCATATGTTTACAAAAATGAAAATTCCCAATTATTCAATATTATTTCTATGCACACGTTTTGAATTTTTGCCATGTGTACTTTGTCATTGTTATAACAAGTAGTGAAAATATTGCAAAAAAGCGCACATTTACAGATAAGGGTTTAGTGTATCCTTACGTCAGACAGCAACATTCATTACAATTTCCCCTTTACAAGGAGAATTGCATTTGTACTACAAATAACCTTTATGATAGTGCACTGGGGAGCAATAAACATGACCTGCAGAAAAGATTATTTAACAAAACGAATTTATTCTTTACCTTTTTCCCTTGCGCACAAATAAAACTGTATGCGATTACAGCACAGTAGGAAAAGTTATTCAATAAATTTCATTATCAATTTATTTCAATTATTTTTGTTCAAACTTAAATAAGACTTTAGTTTTAAGAAAGAGCATATATTTATGTTATGGTTACGTAACAACAAAGGCCTATTGCTTTCATGTTATTCCCTTGTGGTACAACATCTGCAATAAACTGTAATAAGTTAGAATGCATTCAGCGATTTAATTCAATTTGCTTTGGGATGTTAACCAATTTTTGTTAAACGTTTGGCTTCCATCTCAGATATTACCTATTTAACAATACTTACCACACAATAATGATTCAATCGATTATAATTGGATAAAAGCAAGGGATTAATGTGTTTGCAAGTCCGTAGCTCTCACTTAAATTTCGGTATATTCATGTAACATTATAAAATAAGGGTTTCTTATTGAAATAATTCCCTTTTTTGTAAAAAATAGTACTGTCAATAACTTTAAGTAGTTGTGTCCATTTTTTACATAAAAGTAGTTATAGCCACTTGGATAGCGCCCGAAGTGACGCTCTCGGGTTTTATCCACATCATAGTGTTAGTTGGATATATCTCCCGCACAAATAGACCCAACGTGACGCTCTCGGGTTTTATTCATAGCATAGTGTCAGAAATGTCTATTTGCGCGGGAGATATATCCCACTATCACTATGCTATTGATAAACCCGAGAGTGTCACTTCGGGTCTATTTGCGCGGGAGATATATCC
>JAUMGZ010054364.1:0-31907 GCA_032359645.1 Pododesmus macrochisma | reverse complement strand
CGAACAAATGAACATCATGCAATCTGCACTTATTATATCTTTAAAAAGAAGAGATAAAGTAGAAACTATACATATAATGGTAATAGCTGTATGTCATAGCATGGCTGAGATATCCAGGTCCAAAGGTGGGTCAATTTCCCATAGTTTTCACTTAGAAGCCGTTTGGACTGAACACCCTAACCAAGATTTTTTAAGCCTGATGAAAGTTTGTTTGCTCTTTGTTGTACATTTTCTAAGTCGATGTGTTTCATTTTACATGTATATAGTTTCCAGATAGGTTTTGTGTATTGTAGGTGCATGTAGTTGAACTAATGCTTGATGAAGCATATCATTCAAAAAGTGGTGTGGTCAAAATAGGTGAAGATGCATCAGATAAAACTCATTAAACTCACAGTCGGTCATTTAACTTTATCAAAACTTGTGTACTATAAATTAAAGAATACTTTGATCATATGATGTTTTCTTCTGATCACTGGGTACCAGTACCTGACACGTTCATCCGAGCCATGTTTTAAAAACAACTAAAGGAATGCCATATTTATTGAGGTTTTCACAAGACATATTTTTACATATTACAGGCAAGCCGATGCACTGAAAGCAAGTGTCACAGGTAAGTGTTTTAAATGAATGGTTATGAATTCAAATTGTGCATGTTTTTTTATTACCAGAACCTGATTTCTTAATGAACAACCTTATTTGTTTAAACTTGGCTTGCACTTTTTAAACAATAAACTATGCAGTGTTTTTAGTATAAAATTACTGCCTTATAAAGACATTTTCCCATGATAATTTCAGCTATATTTTCCCCAAATGTTTGTATATTTTCCTTATGACGAAGAGGCAAACTACATGACATAAGTGAAAGTATGTGTACACCTATAGCTATGATGATAAAATCTTCACTAAAAAGCGCTTTAATGGTTTTGTTATATCATTGAGCTGTTTTGCAACATAAATAGCACTAAAAAGAAGAATTTACTGTGTTATTTGCCCAATTTTCTAAATATTCCAATTTTCCCCATTGACAAAGCACAGGCACTATTAAAAATATGAAGAAAAGTCACTGCACTTCAAATGGGTTTGTTTGATTGTTTATTTATTGGGGTTAAGCGTCCCTTTAACTCATGTATAGGTCATATTAAGAGGGTGTCTGCTTGCGACAGTGCACACTTATGGCGACTTTTAGTGTTGTCTCACTGAAATATCATGCAGCAGACACATTGACATGATACTTTACATTATCCTGACTCTGAGCCAACCAGTTCTCCTCCTACCCAGTAATGCTGGGCGCTTAGAAGGGTGTGAGAAGATTACCTATATTTAAAGTCTTTGGTTTTGACCCGACCGGGATTCGATCACACGACCATGAATTCTAGCACCAGTATACCAGCACGAATTGAGCGCCCTAACCACTGGGCCACTGCACTGATATGATGAATGAAAGATATATGTAATTATTTATAATCTACTGCAAGATACAAAGAAAAGGGCAAGCCGAGTTGAATTTACTGATTATATATTAACATGGAATCTTATTTGTCCTCTATAGAGATAATATAGGAAATGAATGGATTAATATAACTAAAATACTATAAATAAATAAACTTGTAAATAACACTTTCACATTTCATATTCTGTAATATTAAGATTGATGGATTTTCCTATTGCATCTAAAATGACTAAGTTAAAAACTAGACAATACTATTTCAGATTCAAGTAAAGGTATATCAGAAACATGGGTGACCCGTCAGCGACTCGAGGATTTGTACAAGAAACTTCTCCTTATGGACTTGGAGTATGCCCTGGACAAAAAAGTTGAACAAGAACTGTATGTTTTCTTTTGCCTGTTTCCTAATGTACAACATTCTCTTATTAACATTGAAACCAACTAGAATAGCAAATTCCTAGAAATTTCAGGTCCCCACCTCACTTTCTGTTGTCTCCTTTGTGTCTGACATTACCAGATTGTATCCAATATGGCTGCCATGGTTACTGATTGGCTGTGACCTATTCAAATCCTTTTCAAAAACCTTTGGGTTTGGTCATATTTTTTTTCAAACATTGATGTAGATGTTCTTTCTTCTGTCCCCTAGCAGATTTGTGTTGAACAATGATGAACTCCATTTTTTATGACTGAGGCCTTTTCATATTGTCAAGAATCGAACCATTGGTAAGATTTTCAAAAAATTTGATGTAGACGTACTTCCATGGGAATCATCCAAATTTATGTTTTTATATGATGACAGACTCCATCAATATGGCCAACCTGGCTTCTAATTGTCTTAGACCTTTTCGACTTCTTGTCAAGAACCGTTGGTCAGATTTTTATGAAACTTTATGTAGATGATCCTTGCATAGAGTATTTAGTGTATTAACTTTATGGATTTTGTAACTAATCTTTGATAAATCTAGTTGCAAGATATTTTTTTACTGTTTGTTTAATTATACATGTTGAAGTAAGGCACAATTGCCCTCTTGTTATAATTACAAAGTTGATATAATTTGACCCCTGGTGTAATCTTTTTGTACTTTTTTCAGATTTCTTTAGTATTTATATAGGTACCATGATACTATGATTCCGGAAACATTGTCCTATAAAATTTCTGTTAATTAATATATGTACATGTTTTCTTTTTTGAAAATTTTCTTAAAATTAAAAGAAGTTCACTGAAATGTTAAAGCATACTGGTAATAATCATAACAATACAGAGCATTGTTTTCAAAAAGAAATTCTTTTTTAAGTAATTGAATATGCTAGAACAATGATATTTCAAACATGCAATTCTAATTTGATGCTCTTGTAACATTGTGTCGTATTAATGATTTCTATTTCAGATGGAACCATGCCTTTAAGAACCATATCAATGAACTGCAGTCACAAACCAAGGACAAACAAGTAAGTATCTACATGAACTGTTCAACTTGAAGTATCTACATGTACTGTATCCACTGTTCAACATTTAGTAAGTAACCACTGTTCAACGTTAAGTAAGTATCCACTGTTCAATGTTAAGTATCCAGTGTTTACACATAAAGTAAGTATCCACTGTTCAACATTAAGTAAGTATCCACTGTTCAACATTAAGTAAGTATCCACTGTTCAACAATAAGTAAGTATCTACTGTTAAACATTAAGTAAGTATCAACTGTTTAACATTCAGTAAGTATCCATTGTTCAACATAAAGTAAGTATCCACTGTTCAATGTTAAGTATCCAGTGTTCAACATTAAGTAAGTATCCACTGTTCATCATTAAGTAAGTATCCACTGTTCAACATTAAGTAAGTATCCACTGTTAAACATTAAGTAAGTATCAACTGTTTAACATTCAGTAAGTATCCATTGTTCAACATTAAGTAAGTATCCATTGTTTAACATTCAGTAAGTATCCATTGTTCAACATTCAGTAAGTATCCATTGTTCAACATTAAGTAAGTATCCACTGTTCAATGTTAAGTATCCAGTGTTCAACATTAAGTAAGTATCCAGTGTTCAACATTAAGTATCTACTGTTCAACATTCAGTAAGTATCCACTGTTCAATATCCACTGTTCAACATTAAGTAAGTATCTACTGTTCAACATTCAGTAAGTATCCACAGTTCAACATTCAGTAAGTATCAATTTTTCAATATCCACTGTTCAAAATTAGTAAGTATCCACTATTCAACATTAAGTATCCACTGTTCAACATTAGGTTAGTAGCCACTGTTCAACATTCAGTAAGTATCCACTGTTTAACATTAAGTTAGTAGCCACTGTTTAACATTAAGTAAGTAGCCACTTTTCAACATTCAGTAAGTATCCACTGTTCAATATCCACTGTTCACAATTAAATAAGTATCCACTGTTCAACATTAAGTATCCACTGTTCAACACTAAGTTAGTAGCCACTGTTTAACATTCAGTAAGTATCCACTGTTCAACATTAAGTAAGTATCCACTGTTCAAATTTAAGTAAGTATCTACTGTTCAAGGTTAAGTAAGTATCAACTGTTTAACATTCAGTAAGTATCAACTGTTCAATATCCACTTTTCAACATTCAGTAAGTATCCACTGTTGAACATTAAGTAAGTAGCCACTGTTCAACATTCAGTAAGTATCCACTGTTCAACATAAGTAAGTATTCACTGTTCAACATTAAATAAGTATCAACTGTTTAACATTTAGTAAGTATCAACTGTTCAATATCCACTTTTCACAGTTAAATAAGTATCCACTGTTCAACATTAAGTATCCACTGTTCAACTTTAAGTATTGACTGTTCAACATTAAGTTAGTAGCCACTGTTTAACATTAAGTAAGTAGCCACTGTTCAACATTCAGTAAGTATCCACTGTTCAACATTAAGTATCCACTGTTCAACACTAAGTAAGTATCTACTGTTCAATGTTAAGTAAGTATCAACTGTTTAACATTCAGTAAGTATCAACTGTTCAATATCCACTGTTCAACATTCAGTAAGAATCAACTGTTGAACATTAAGTAAGTATCCACTGTTCAACATTCAGTAAGTATCTACTGTTCAACATTAAGTTAGTATCAACTGTTCAACATTCAGTAAGTATCCACTGTTCAACATTTAGTAAGTATCAACTGTTCAATATCCACTGTTCAACATTCAGTAAGTATCAACTGTTTAACATTAAGTAAGTATCCACTGTTCAACATTCAGTTAGTATCTACTGTTCAACATTAAGTAAGTATCAACTGTTAAACATTCAGTAAGTATCTACTGTTCAATATTCAGTAAGTATCTACTGTTTAACATTCAGTAAGTATCAACTGTTCAATATCCACTGTTCAACATTCAGTAAGTATCTACTGTTCAACATTCAGTAAGTATCTACTGTTCAACATTTAGTAAGTATCAGCTGTTCAATATCCACTGTTCAACATTAAGTAAGTATCCACTGTTCAACATTAAGTATCCACTGTTCAACATTAAGTAAGTATCCACTGTTCAACATTAAGTAAGTATCAACTGTTCAACATTAAGTATCCTTGGAATTTTAATAACTAAAAGAAATGTGTACACTTTTGTGTATCAAACATTATAAAAGCAGAACAGCACTTGTGTGGCAGTCAGCCTGCTGAGGATGTTAACTCTGAAATTCATGTAAAGATTTTATTTGTTTATTGTTTTCTGTCATGACATACCAGTACTCTAGACATATGACGAGATATAAAATATAAATATACAAATGGACGCATTGTCAATTATTCATTATCTAACTCAAGTTAGGAGTTAAAATGTTAAAATAAAGTAATTTTCTCGCTCCCTACTTAGTGCTTATCCTTTCTGAGTAGGAGAAGGACTGGTTGGCTAAATGTCAGGATAATGTGGACGAGAGAAGTATTGTGTCATGATATTTCACTATAAAGTCGCTTTAAGTGTGCACTGTCACAAGCAGACATTGCTTCAATATGAGTTGAAGGGACGTTAAAACCCAATGACAAAAAGTATTAATTATTTACAGAATCCAAAGAGAGGAGAAACACAGGCTACTCTAAATTTGTTCTTGGAAACAGCTAGTGGATTCTACTTACAGGTAAAATCTACACTGGTGTTAACTATACCTGAACATTGATTATTTAGAAAGTACAAATTTAATTGCTTGTAAACAAAACAAAATAACCGTATTTGATCTAATAAGGGCCAAAGGTGCTTAAAAATGAGAAAAAGTAGAAAGTCTGCTTAACAAGACCGGACCATCTTAAGAGTCCAAACACTGAATAAATGTACTGCAATGCTCTCCTGTAATGTTTTTTAGCTATTATACAGAACTGTAGGTGCTTGAAAAGGGAGGGGGCTTATAGTGCATGGGCAGTTATTAGGTTGAATACGGTAATTGATTTTCACAGCAAATTTCAGCAATAAACCGTGCAATACACATGTTATGGCATACTGCACTATTCTTGTTTTCATTTCGGTTAAAACATTTTCATCAAAGTAGTTGATCGATTTATAAAAAACGTGATTTAATTTTACAACAAATATATTATTTGATATAATATTATCTGTGAGAAAGATGGAAACCAATCTCTAGTGCTCTTTGAATCTTGATGTTTAATAAAATTTGTTTGAAAAAAAAGCAAAATTGAAAATAATAGGAACTTTAATGTAGTATATAATGCAAGGTTTGATGATATTAGTTTAAATACCTTCCTGTCAGTGCTCTATGAAATTAAGTCCTCGTATAAAAAGTTCAAGCAAAAAGATCTTAACTGTGTGGCGAAGTCCTATACAGCCTTACTTGAGAGCTATGGCAGTTATGAGACTGTAAACGCCATTGCTCTAACACTTGACGTCAACAATGCCTTGCAATTGCCGTTCCATAATATGACGTCATAATATACTAAAAATGACATTTAGGCTGTTCCAGTATTTGATCATACAGGTCACGTTATTCAAGGAAGTTTTTAATTCGGTACATTTCCTGCTGTCAAACCAAGTGTAAATGAAAAATATAAGCAAAAAACTGCCCTATAGTGGCAATCATAGGGGCAATAACTGCCACAGGTGGTACAGGCACACTATTCATAACGTGCTGTAAGACAGTTCATTGCTTTATAAAACAGCTCTTATCCATGACAATTGAATATAACCATATTGAATCAGTGCTGTATAAAAATATCATCTGTATTTCAGCTCCTGCAGTTAGTGTGTACAACTTTCAAGCTTGATTTACCCTTCAGAAGGAAGTCTTCTTGTCTTGGTATTCTTAAAGGTATGCTGAGTCCAGGTTTTTAGTCCATCTGGACCAAAGGTCCTAGGTGGACTTTTCCCATACAAATCCCGTCCGTCGTCATCCCTGTAACTTTTCAGATTTTCGACTTCTAGTCTTAAACTATTGAACCAATTTCACCCAGACTTGGTTGAAGGGATCCCTAGGGGAAGGGGGTTCAGATTTGTTCAAATGAAGGGTTAAGGCCCCAAGGGGGCGCCTTTTTCGGGGCCAAAATGGGGAAAATTTAACAAAAATTTCAAAAATCTTCTTGTAAACTTGAAGGCCTAGTGCTTAATGATTTGTTATGTAATGACTTAAGAGCATGGAGAACCAAGTTTGTTTAAGGCATGATCTTGGGGTCAAAAGTATTCAAATGCAAATATTTAGTTTTTGACCTTTTTCAACCAGATGGATGTTAAGGCTCGATGGGCCTCTTGTTTAAATATCATTCTTGTCTTGGTATTCTTAAATATATGCTGAGTCCAGGTTTGAAGGGAATAATCATAGGAATACAAAGAATTGTAAAACTAATAACTTTAAATCAGTTTTTAAATATCATCTTTGATATTTAACATGTTGTTAAAAATATCTATTTCTATTTGAGCTGTGGGGTTTGATTGGCAATTTGAACAGGGGAGGGTAACTTTAACAAATTTAAAAATCCTTTGAATAGCTTTATATGCTTTCTTATGTTGCAACCAAGTTTGTTGAAGATGAGACCCTATAATGTCATGTTTAGGGCAGAGCTTTGATATTTCATATAAGAACATGAACATTCATTAACATTAGATGTTGTTCGATTCTGAGACTTATATTTGCCAAATCGGGGGATCAAAGCTGGTAACCCTTAAGTTATATTCAGTCATGACTAATTGTAAAAAAACGGAAATGGTTTAAAAAAAGCAAAATTATCGAACTAGCTTCCTTTTTCTGTCCTAAACACTAAGAAGAAACTAGAAATTTAGAAAGTAAACCCTAATGTGCATTTCTAATATTTAGGCTTCATGCATTATTTGCCTTTACTTTTTTACAGAAAAAGTGCCCTCACGTTTAAAGATAACACCTCCAAAGAAGAGCTCTTGTTTATATATATGTCAGCACTGCCTGGTACACCTTGGAGATATTGCACGCTACCGACAACAGATAGAACAAGCACAAACATACTACTGGCATGCTGCTAATCTACTTCCGTTTAATGGTAAGGTTTGTCTGGCATTCCTGAAAACAAATATGACACATATAGCAGGGATCACTCTGGGCGGCGATATTGCGAATTTTACCCCCTTTATTTCAGAAATAATGCACTTAATTTCTCCTAATGAGATTAAATATAGCAATTTTAACATAAAAACTGAGAATGCGCATTTCTTGAACATCAGACTGTTGTTTGACGGCAATTCCCTTTTGGTAGTAATTAATATTCACATAGACATACTAATTTCATTGGTCATTTAAAAGTAGCCTGGTTCAAAGCTAAAAATAACCTGTTCTTTCAGGGAAAATCCATTGACTTTTCAAAAAAGGTGCCATACTTTGCCGAATCGATTAGAACTAAGAGACGTTTTGTCTTCAACTACGACGTTAGCATTACTGGTTTGGATGTTATTTAAAGAAATCATAATATAGAATTACATGATAGTAATCGGTAAATATTTTCAAGTCAATAAAAATAAAATTGGAGACACTACAGAACTTCCAACTCAATGTGGTAACAAATGTTGTCAACATATGCCAAATGTCTGTCACAGTGATAAACTTGCTGTGCTCTAGCTTATCTTTAATGATTTTAAGATTTTTAGACAAGACCTCCCAGTACTTCAACCATTGCCCACAGCCTGCCTCCTGGCAGTAGACAAGACCTCCCAGTACTTCAACCATTGCCCTCAGTCTGCCTCCTGGCAGTAGACAAGACCTCCCAGTACTTCAACCATTGCCCTCAACCATCTCCTATGCTTATCTTTACCGGTTTTAAACAAAATACACCTCCTTCTTTAATGTTTTAAAATACATAAAATTAAAGGGTATTAGTTTAATTGCAGGTCAGCCTTACAATCAATTAGCTATTGTAGAAGCGGCATATGGAAACAAGTTGTCAACAGTATTTTACTACATAAGGAGTTTAGCAGTGCGTCACCCATTTCCTGTCGCAGCCACAAATCTAGAAAAACTCTACGTGAAGATTAGTAAAGATCCGTAAGTATTATATCATGCCAGATCAGTGTTGATCATTTAGTTATTTCTTTATGTTTGTGTTGTTAAACTTTATTATGACAGTATGCTGTTGCTATAGTAACTGTTAAATCTGTGTTTCAGGGGCAGTAACTCTAAAATAGTCATTTAACTTTACATAAAAATATGCTGTGAAATATAAGATAACTGTAATATACACAATACTTAATGCCTATTTGAGAGTTTTTTTCTTGAATTTAACAGATTTAACAGTTACTATAGCAACAGCACATATATATATGTTATGGATGTTTAATGACACCATTTTTGTTTCATCAGGTACGAGTTTAAAGGTAAATTGTCGGTCAGTGAGATGATAACAGCCTTTCTTCAGTTCCAGGCTTATATTCACATGTCAAATGGTAAGAAATGTTTTGTTTCACCTGATTTCACGTTTATTACCACCAAACTAAATCCCTGTCATCAGAAAACAAGATAGCTTAATCCCTTTAACTGCTTAAATAGTTATACTGGGACATTGATTGAGTGAAATTACTTGATGTGTTTAATGCCTTCCACGAGGGACACCATTGCCAGGCTGATGGGTGAATTAGTGATATATCACCACAGCTGTACTGTATTGAAAAGAGAAAATATTTTCCAGTATAATATTTACCAGTGGAATATAGATTTTGATTGTGTGTATTGTTGTTTTCAGTCCAAAAATGGTCAACTGAGTATATATGGTTGTAGATTCATAAAATTTTATATTTATTAATTGATGTGATATTTTGTTTTGTGAAAAAAACTGCTTATTTTAGGGAAAATTGCTTCAATTTATATGTACCGGTATTCATAAAACTATGCAGATACCTCCTTAATTATTAGTTAAAGCAAAGTATTGCAGAAAGATTCTTCCTATACTCTGTATCCACTCATTATGACCAAAGTTTTTTGCTGTTCAAGGCTTTACCTCTTACTCCATTGCTTCCTAACTTTGTAACTTCGCTACAAACATAAAATACAAGCTCAATACCAAATTTCAGCACTATCCGTCGTCCTTTCTCAATTTTCTATAGACTATAGAAAAAAAACATCTGTCCAAAATATCTGAAAATGGCTATATAACTATCAAGGATTTTTTAGTATAGGATCTAAATGGGATGACGGAGTATGATGAAATGTATATAGAGCTTGTATTTTATGTGTGTAGCAAAGTTATGAAGTTTGGAAGAAATCAAGTAAGAGGTAAAGCCTTGAACGGCAAAAACATTTCGTCATAATAAGTGGATACAGAGTATACCGATATTGTGCATATGCATGCAGTACCTTTAAAGGCAAAGAAAATAAAGTCAGTTGCAGTTAGAAAGGTCATAACATTGTATTTTTCAGAACTGCAAAGAGCAGAAACATTGTACCAGAAATTGGTGGCAGCACTGCCAGCTCACGTGACCTCCCAGAGTTTTCCATCAGGGATTCTTGTACAGATTGTTGCTATAAATATATTTGCAATGCAGCATGCTCGCCGATTGGAGGGTTCTGGTGACAGTAAATTTTTGATAAAGGAACGTCTTAGTCACGATGAGGAAAAGTCATTTCAGCTTATGTTTCAGTTTACAAGTGAGGACTGCTTTAAGTGTTGCTTTCTTCTTTCTAATAACTTGATTGTCCTAAGATTAATGGAATCTATCACCCCTGGTTGTGTGAGATATCTCAATTTTACACATCGAGGGGCAATTGATTCTTTTTATCACACCTTCACATGGTTATCACGGCGATAACAAAGCGTTGATTGTATGGTTTTCCAGAAAATCCGATGAATTTCCTTCTTTGATCTGCTGTTTTGATGTCATATTGATTGTTGAAATGACGTCATATTCATTGTTTTCACAATGTCACATCATTGTCTTTAATGGCAGTGTGCGCTTATCTTACCCTAGGGTGGGATAGAGAAATCTCACAAAGGTTAAAACAGGGGAAAACTCTATCACAGGTGTGAAAATAAAGATTTCTCAGAATGTTTGGTGGTTATCAAATGAAACAATCATTGTTGAATTTAGAATCATGCCAAAACTTACTTTATAAAATGTCTTTTAAGATTTACTTGTTTGCTATGGTATAATTTGTAACCGAATAGTATGTTGGTACATATAGTCATATACCCTCAAACACTAAACAGCACATTTACATAATTCAATGCATATGCCAGATGTTGAGTTTTGTTGTCTCAGAATCTCCTTAAATATTTTTGATTGAATTTGTTGAAGACATAATCTCAGAAGTTTTGAATCATTTTTTTTTTAAATGTCAATGTAAAATCCTTTAGTATAGAAAGAGGAAAGAAATGTGTGTACATTACATTGTGTGTAATACCTCACTATTTAAAGGTGTACATTTCCTTTAGTTGAATGATCACATTTCCTCTTAATTGAATGATCACATTTCAATCAATTCATTTCATTTTCATAATAAATACATCTTAGTTACTGTCGTATGTCAAGAAGTTTTCATAGATCTGACAAGTTTTATAGGAAACACATCAAGGTGAGAGATGTGACAGTTAATATCTCCCTGTTTTTGACTTGTGACTTGTTGTTCTGTGTCAGTATAATGTTTGAATATAATACATTTTGTATTTTGTGTTCAATGAGTCTGCATGATAGAGATCAATTAATTTTCTTCCAGTTCACACAAAAAAGGAATGTTTGGTTTAACATTACACTGTAGGACAAAGAAGTTAAATTCAATAATTATTTCTCAGGCCCTCCTTTTATGTGATTTAAAGTCCTCTTATCACTCCAATTGTCCTTCCCAGTTCTCATTTTCGTTTTTGTATTCCAGTTTTGGTGCTAGATGTATTGTTACAATACACACCTAAACAAGAACAAAAGTTGAAGGACTTCTTCACTCTACCTGCTGTAAAACTACTACTGGATTGGCTCAAATTAAACCCTGAACATTTCAACAATCCTGTGTTAAAGGCTTCAAGGTAAGTCTTTTAGTATAAAGGATTTGGAGAGAAATCAGTATGTCCCATCTAATCTATGATCACATCGTGTTAATGTCCTTTTTATGGTGGCCGATTGTGCCCATTAGACTTTTAGACTTTTTGCGCATAGGTCAAAAAGTCTAAAAATCGAAGTTGGGACTTTAACAAAATGTAAATTTCGATGTGGATCATGACTTAGACTTTTTTTTAACCAAGAAAAAAAATGTTGTCTAGCAAAGGTAAAAAGTCATAGCTACAATAAGGTATAATTTGTTGAATTAACTTTACTTTGACTTTTCAACTTTAAGGCCAAAGTTAATGGCTACAATCAGCCACCCACCATACCTTCTGGCTTCCACTGAAGTGTAACATAAATGTTGCTAAATGATCAGCATTCATCACAGAGTTTTACATTATTCCTGTCTTTTTAACAAGTTGAGTTTAAAAAGAACTTAAATTTGTATGACAAGGTGCCAATTTGAACCCATCAAAGTAGAGTTGTTTAAGATCTTATCCTTGCTCATAACAAATATATCAAAACTTGTGCAGACATCAGAAATGAAATTGTATGCTCACAATCTTTGTACATGTATAGATCTTCCCTTTGTGTAACACATGCAGTTTTAACACAAGACGATATTCAAAAGCCGTCAGCTTGTTGACATGGGCAAACAAATGAAAAAAAAACATGGAATGCACCCAGAAAAAACCCCAAAAATAGAAATATTAACAAAAAAAGGAAACATCACAATTTTTTATTAAAAACCTGGAAGAGAAACCAGGTGCTCAAGATTAAGTAAGCGTTTCCTACTACACATGCGTCAAGACATGTCAGACATGTATTCAAGAACACAGTAAAAAGATGCACAAAGACCACTGTTCATGTGCATTTTGTTCTATGCTTACATATGAAATAATAAAAATATGCATAGAAGTTTTGAATTGTGTAAATTTTAAGAAATTACTTGTCTTATCTTGATATAATTTGCTTTTACCTATTATGAAACTGTCTTCAATATTTGAAAATCCAATTCCAGTTTGTGGGGCAATTTATGCAAAGTTTTGAATAATATACGCCCTCCTGCCCCTCCTAAAGATGGAAAACCAGATGTCTCAAAATGTGAGTAAAGTTACTGATTGAAATATTATTTAATATATAACATTGAATATTTTCTCTTGCATTTTGTATTGTATT
The DNA here is from genome assembly GCA_032359645.1 of Pododesmus macrochisma. Taxonomy (NCBI): domain Eukaryota; kingdom Metazoa; phylum Mollusca; class Bivalvia; order Pectinida; family Anomiidae; genus Pododesmus; species Pododesmus macrochisma. The sequence continues at coordinate 18,823 of JAUMGZ010054364.1, read as the reverse complement.
CGCAGAATTTCATATTAATTGTCACAAATATGATATATGTTGTAGTATTTTCATACCAGCGTGATAAGAATATAATTAATATGAAACACAAGAATTGCACAAAGCCCATGAAAAAAATGGAAAATCTAGTATCTATTTTATCATGTGTATGTTATAAATTCTTGTTGAACTTAGAAATGCAGATTGTTTGGAAACGATGTTTTTCATAATGAAATTTTAGCAGTCACTATATATATTCATCAATGCAGAAAATTGATTTATAATTTAAAAAAAAAAATAGATTTCTGTGGTAGAAATTAAAGAAGCATTATGAATTGGTGGAATTATTTGTATGGTGGTTACAGCACAAAGCAATGATTAAAAACAGTCATTTTTAAAAATCTCCAGAAAATTAGTGATAGTGTTACTGACCAATGAGTGAGGCTGATTATCGTTATGTTAATGTACCTCCTTCTTTCCGAGAGTTGCAATACTTAACTGTCCTGAAAATGATCTCCCTTTAATGTATAGATGACAGTTTCTCATTCTTTTCAAAAGAAATTAAATTTGTAAGGAAAGGTTACAATATTCTAAGTTAGAAGCATGTGACAAGATAAATACAAAAATAACAGCCTATTAGTTGAACCTGAAAATCTGTGAACTGAAATGAATCTGAGCTTTTTAGTGCACAGAAAAATATGTGGTTTTGGTCATGTTTTGTTGGCAATGCAATTTCATATTTTATAATAATAAGCTCAAATAAAAGGTTGTTAAAGGTAAAACTTCTGCTTTGCATCTCATTTACTTAAAAAAAAAAAAAAAAAAAAAAAAAAAAAAAAGCTTTATCAGTTAAATTTCACCACCTCATACGTTTAGACCAACAAAGCATTTTCAGTTTCATTATATACTTTTACAGATGAGGATCTTCCTCTCACAGAAGATGCTGAACTGAGGTGTTTCCAACCATTGGAAAAAGCACACAGGTATCAAGTGTAATAAAGACCAAATCCTTATAAAAACACATCAATTGCTATTAATATGTTAAACTTTTTCAGTTGAATCTCAACTTCAGAAGTCACAACAGAGTTAGAATTCATTTGGACCATATTTGTTTTGAAACACTTTTAAAAAATGATTTGTCATAAAATAAATGTTAAGGTTTATTCTGCAGGGAATTGTTGGAAATTTACATACACTTTTAGAGATAAGTTTTTTGTGACCTTTGGAGACTGATGCCTTGTAAACCTTAGTGTCATGTTCAAGACCATGTCCTCCTAAGACATACATTATGTAATACTATGCAAAAACAAGTAAAATGAAATCCTGACAATTGAGATTTTACATAGAAAAATTTGAAATTTTGAAGTAGAGTGTGGGCTATATCATGACAGGGTTATGCTTTAGTTTGGTGTAATTTGGTTCCTTTTATCAGTTATAAATATATTTTCTTACACAGTGGTTACAGCTTTAGCCGAGTGCCAAGTGAAGGTCTCCCACCAGAAGTAGAGGCACAACTACGTTGTCAAAGAATTCTTGCACACGGAAAGTGGGTTGCAGAGGAGTTTCCTAAGTATGATTTATTAATGTTAATTTTTCTTGCAAAAACTCAGAAAACGTAGAGCCTGATACTAGCATATGTAATAAACTTGGAGAATTTCAAACCAAAAGTGTTCAAGAGTAGGCCATAAGGATAAAATAGGTTATGATCCTGAGGTTTCAGTTCACCACCTTGGGGAATATTTGCAACTTCTCAAAAACTACTTCACCAATTTTAACATGGTAGGATGGGATACAGATTTATTCAAATAGTTGGACTCTCACCTGGGGATGCCACTTGGGGGCGAAATGATTAGATTTTCAAAGATTTTTAACTCAAGAAGGCCTAGAGTCAAATATTTGTATAATTTATGTAATATTCTTAGGACAAGGCATGGCCCTTGGATCAAAGTTAAGTTGTGCATTTTGGTTTGAAGGTTCAACATATCAAATCTGTTCCCAACTGCTCCAAGATTTTAGCACGAAGCATTCTTTGGGGAAGGGGATCAAATTTGTTTGGAATATCAGTCTTGGCTTCCAGGAGGTGCCACTACAGTGTCAAATTGGGGAACATTACAAAAAATTATATAAATCAGAAAGGAAATCAGAAAGTCTAGAGCTTTAGTGCTTGTTTATATAGCACCATTTGGGCATGCAGAATCTGTTTTTCAAGGCATGTCTCATGGGTCAATATTAAGTTACCCATGTTAGTCAATGTTCTTTATAAGAAATAAATTAACTTTTCACATTTTTGACTTCTCCCCTTAAGTTTTGGACTGATATTTACCAAACTTGACAAACAGTATCATTTTGGTGAGGGATCCATATTTATTAAATTTTTAGACCTGGTTTTAAGGGGTGCTAATGTGGGACCTTTTTTAACACAAAACATGTCCTGATGCCAGTGCAAGCTGCATCCTTTGAGCATGGTGTAAAAATAAATCATGCTTTTTGAGGTCAAATGCCAAATCGTAGCGATGGATGTAAAGGCCCAATGTACCTCTTGTTTTTGATTAATTTGTACAGAGTCAGCATACTAAAATTATGACAAAATTTACATTTATGATTACCCATGTTTTGTCTCAATCAGTTTTGTTTTTGTGCTTTTCAGTTTGAACTTGTTGATAGTTTTGTCATCTAGTAAACCAGGTAGACTTCAGTTCACAGCACCTGTGATCCCTGTTAAAGTTTTACCAGGTTTGTATGTTTATAGTAATATAATATGATTACTAAATGTCATGTGTTTTAAATTCAGTGGAAAAGTTCGAATTACTGTTTGATTGTAACATGTACTAGAATCATTATAGGAGTGCATCCATATACCGTGGGATAATATATCACCATGCAAATATATCAGTTAGATTATTGATACTTTTACTTCTGAACAATATGCCAACATTATGGTCCGGATTTTAAAGAAAATTTTCTCCTAAAGAGGTAGTATTTATCGTTTAAGATTAATTATTTGAAAATGTTTGTATTAAAACTCTTCTACATGATTGTATTATATGAACTTACTTTAGCTGAATTTTTATTGGATATTGTAACTAAATTTGTGTTGTGATACCTATCCTATTGGGAAGTCAGTATCACAACTTGTACCTTATTGCCAGGGAAGTGTATCGTTGCAGACATTAGAGTCAACAACAGTACAAGCTTATTTAACATATATAGAGGATCTGTAATGAGTTTCTATTTCATATGGGATTTATGAAACAAGTCATGAATTTTCTTAATTTTAGCGAGCCTTGGCATATTATCATATGACTCAAATTAAAAGCGTCTTTTATGGTTTTATCATAAAAATGCTTAAAAAGGTGTGAAAATTAGCACTGAAATGCCTTCCCGTAACAATGAATTATGACACCATATCATTATTATGTGACGTCATAAACAAGTCAAAGCCAATCAGAACAGAATGGTGTGTGCCATACAGCCAATCAAAACAGCTTTAGGTTATATGTAACGTGTTACATATCATATAATTATTTAATGGCTTTATGCAATTGAATAACACTATAACCATATGATAAAAACTGTTATAGTGAAACTAAAGTCAAGTACCCATTACAAATTACTTTTTGCTTTGTAGGTTCTGAAACGCAGCAAGTGCAGCCCAGTCCGGAACGTAAAACTCCTCGCCAAAATGTAGCCATACAGGCGATTATGCAGAAACAAAGTCAGAACTCCAAGGACCCGTCTGATACTGAGAAAACAGTGACAATAAAGGTATGTCTGAAGGGTTTAGTCAATATCATGTAATGCTGTCCTGCTGTTTGCTTAAATCACTTGATTTTGTTGACCATTTTGGGCAAGAGTCTTTCTAGATGATCAATTATAGTGAAAAAGTTGTATTGAAAAATAAGTCTTTCATTATAAGTTAGCAAGATATGAGTACTGCAATGGTTTACTGATGCTCTGATACATTACGATTCCATTTCTAGATATATTATATTCAATACACAATCTTGTATTGAGGTATGCAGAGTTACCTCCCTTTCAGTATTTTGTAAGTTAAATGCAGACTAGGTCCTGCAAATAACACCTGTCAAATTCAGTCAATAAAAATTTTTTTTGTTTGTTCACAATTGAACGAGTGAAAATTAAAATGCAATCAAATGTACTGTAGTTGTAGCAGACTTGAAAATACAAAATGCCCTCTTATATACCATATCATAAATTCTGCAAACTATAGGGAATAATTAGATCTGATTTTGTCAAGAATTTCACAAAGAAATGATAGAAACCATATGAATACTTTTGATGTACGCTTCAATCTATCCAATTAAGATCAGTTTTATCAAATCATAATTGAAACTAGCATTTGATTTCCTTTATTGCAGAATAAGCAAACTACTGAAATGGGTAATGGTAAAACAACAGCAGGGACTGATAATGTGGCTGCTCCCAAGTACTTACTGGGCACTCCAATGACAGAACAGCCACAGTTTATGAAACCTGCAAGTCGTGCATCCGAAGGGAGACAATCCAGCAAGACACAGCATCAAACACCACCTAGATTCAAGAAACTAGCTCAACAACAGCAACAGCAGCAGCAGCAACAACAACAGCAGCAATATAGTGAAGGTGAACAACAGTCCTCTCAGTTGCAAGGTCAAGGGTTGTCTTGGCAACAGCCCAAACATGGACAAGAATCTCCTAAGCAACAACAAAAAACTCTTTGGCAGCATTCTCCCCAGCAGTCATTTGGAAGTGAGGGAATGTCACCACAGCAACCAGGTCAACTCCAGGTGTCGCCCCAGCAACCAGGTCAAGTCAAAGAAATATTGGCTTCAACTCAACAGCAGTCAACAACTCAACAGATGAATTCACAAAAACAGGGAACACAGACTCCTAAGGCGGTCATGATACTTCAGCCGGAATACAGGTACAGCTGTAACTAACATCTTAGATTCCTTAATGCTGGTTCATTGTGAAACACTGGTCTTAACTTAAATCTTGCTTTGTTCAGTGTTTATCTGTGAAACAGAGCCACAGTCTGTTGATTCATATCATTATATTAGTACAGATGAAGTTACTTTTAAGTAAGTATAGTTGAAACAGGCAAGTAAATAGAGAATAATAGTATGTGTTGTAAATGAATTCAAGATTCATTTTGATATAGAATAGATGAATCACAAGTTGTTATTATAATAAGGAACTCAATAACTGAGTTCAAGATTTAATTCGATATAGAATAGGAATTTAGTTTGATATAGAAAAAGGTGAAACACAATGGAACTTTAGAACACATAAGAAGACTGTGAACAGACATGGTGACTCAGAGGTAGAGCCAATAGGCCTTGTGATGTCTGGCAGGCAAGGGTTTGATTCCTGGCTGCGTCAAACCTAAGACGTTAAAATAAGGTAATTTCCTTTCCACCACTAAGTGCTTAGCATTTCTTGGTAGGGGGAGGGCTGGTTGGCTCAGTGTCAGACTGTCAGGATTATATGACCAATTGAAGTATCATGCCAATGTCTTCAGCATAATATTTCAGTGAGACAGGACTATAAAGTCACAATCAGTGCACACTATAACAAGCAGACACTATCTCTACATGACCTAGACATGAGTTGAAGGGATGTTAAACCCCAATAAAACAAACAAACAAATAAGATGACTGTTATACAGGTAAAACAAATTGCTTTGCTCTCGACGTAAAAATAATTACTTGGTTCTCAGGCCATTTTTTGTTAATTTAGATGAGACAGGTTGGCATTTTTTTTATCATTTTATTTGAGATGATAAATGTTTTGAAGCAAAAACTTTGAAACTATGATGTATTTTAGGTGAACTTTGACTTTAATTGTATATTTCTAGCTTGTCTTAAAATATACAAAGAAATAATACTTCTAAGGAATTAATACCAAATTAAGATATATAAATATGTATATTGCAACAGGAACGCAAAATTGCCAATTAAAATGAGTGATGAGTTTTTTTTTTTGGGCATTAAAACAGATGAAGGAGGGCCTGAGAACCAAGTATTTAATTCTTTTTTGCCTAATAGAAACAAATGTAGTAAGAGAACCCTTTATTTGGCCCATTTGAAACAAAGTATTATGGTGAACTATAGTTATTGTTCACTACATGTTATCTGACAGTGTATGTATGTATTTAGAATTTCTGATTATCTCGGAAATACTTTTGACTAAAATTGTTATTTGACAAACAGAGGCCATTTTGATGAGAAAACAATGTCGTCAATGTTGGGGCTAAACACTAACAGTTCTCTGACAGGTCCATGCGTAAGACAACCAATATTGTCAAATTAAAAAGAAAAAAAAACCTATGCACATGATAATCCCTGTAATTTTTCAAAAATCAATTAAATTAAGACATTAACACTTTCTTTAGATGGTTTTTTATATACAGTCATTTAATTTTGAATTGATTTTATACACGAGTGCATTATGACAGTAAATTTGTAGGTTTGGTTTTGGTCAATTTTTGTTGTTGATATAATTTCTTTTTGTTTTAATTCTTTAGGTCAACATCTTCTCCTCGTCCTTCTGGAACTGACGAGCCATCTGTACCTTATGGCAGAGACCAAGGGAATTATGGACCCTCCAGTCAAGAAGGATCTCAATCTCATGCACAGACAACATTCAGGCCCCAAGGACCTGCAAGTAGAATGCAGCCCCCAATGTTTCATGTTGAACGCCCTCCTCAAGTGTTATCAAACGACCAAGAAGACAACATGTCGGAGGAAAATCAGAACCTCCAACAAGGGCCACATCCCTCTCAGCCATCTACGTTGATAAGGCCTCTTGGCCCTTCTCAGTTAAGAGGCGTTAATCCTAACATGCCATATAAAAACTTTCCACCAGTTGGGCCTACATTCGGCGGCAAACCGAGTAATGTACAACCTTCGGAACAGATGAGGTCCATGGGAAATGTCCGTAACCAGGGCACCCCAAATGTAACTACACATCTCCCTCCCAGCATGTTTTTCAGTAACCAAGGGAACAATCAAGGTTTACCTGTGGGAAAACAAATGAACTATGCCCAAGGGATGGGCTCAGAAAGACTTCCAGTAGGAGGATATTCACACCAACAGTATCCTCAACCACAGCAACATCAAGACCAGACTCACCTGATGCAACCTCAAGACAGAAATCAACAGCAGGAATCAAACCTAATCTCTGGTCAACGTAGACCACAACAGCAGCAGGCCCGATTACAGCACCCTGAACAACAAAGATTGCATCAACAAGAACAACAAGGGCATGTGCACCAAGAAGAGCAACAAGGAAGACTAAAACAGCATGAGCTACAAGGAAGAATGCAGCAAGAGCAGCCAGGAAGACTCCAGCAACATGAGCAAGAAGGCCATTTGCAACAAGAGCAACAAGGAGCGCTACAACACCTTGAGCATCAGCATATGATGTCTGCACAACAACACCAAAGACAAATGCATCAAGGACATCAAACTTCACAGGCTCAACAATCACAGGTTCAATTATCAAAGAGTCCTGGCATACAAGGGAATCAAAATCATCCAGGACACATCAATCCTTCACTGCAAGGACACCAAAGTCTCTCAAGTCAAAGTCTACAAGGTTTACAGAAAGGTCCCTTGAAATCACAGCAAGGACCCCCGATTCCAAACGTGAATGTACCACATCAAGGACTTCAAATTCAGGGCATGCAAGGATCTGTAAATCAGAACTTACCAGGACCCCATCAAGGATCACAACAAGGATCTCGTCAAATGCCTTCAAATCAGAACATGCAGGGTCTTCGTCAAATGCCTGCACATCAAAACATGCAGGGATCTCGTCAAATGCCTGCAAATCAAAACACGCAGGGATCTCGTCAGATGCCTGCAAATCAAAACATGCAAGGATCTCGTCAAATGCCTGCTAATCAGAACATGCAAGGATCTCGTCAAATGCCTGCTAATCAGAACATGCAAGGGCCTCGCCACGGACTGCCAAGTCAGGGTTTACAAGGATCTCACCAAGGACCTTCGAGCCACAACATGCATGGTTCTCACCAAGGACCTTCGAGCCACAACATGCATGGTTCTCAAGTAGGACCTCCAAGCCAGGGCATTCAAGAACAACAACTGCAGCAACTTCAACAATTACAGCAGCAGCAACAACAACAGCAAAAGCAACAACAGAATTACCAGGGCCAAATGTTTAACCCTGTGTCTTTTCTGGCCAATATGAATCGTTTCAATCTTGGGAATGCAAACTTCATTGGAGATCAGGGCATGGATCAGTTGATGAGGCAGGGTATTAGAAAAGAAGATTTACCAACCAATCCAGTTGACTTACTGGGGGCTATGTCACTACTGGCTGTACAGGTAAGCATTTTCAATGTTCTGGTCCTTTTAAAAAGTTTTTTTAATTTTTGTCCAAATGTCTCAGGTGACAGAGGAAGGGGGTCATTATTGTTAGAAGAAATAAGCACACTGAGAGGGAACCAATGTGTTCAGGTTGGGGATCTCATACCATCCCAACTGCAACATGGAGGTATCATAAACAGTCATGGACTTTTATTGGTAAATTACTTCTGAAAATGTACCAAAACCTAATCCTAGACCATTGTCAATAATTACTCAAAATGCACTATGCCATGTCCTATATACACCAAACCATCATCCCAATTCACTGTCAATATTTTCAGGATATACTATGTCAGATCATGTATATTTACCTAGCCCATTGGAGCATACTATCCAGGATCTTGTATTTATACCGGTATGTACTATATATATATAACCCAGTCCTGAATGTCACTTTTCAATCCAAATCAGTACACACATTGTACTCTATGGTTGTGCGGGATTGCAAATGTATAGCATTACAACGTTAACAAAATTGTTAATGTGAATTCCACAGTTAGTAACATGGTGTTGATTATGTGAAAATGCATACAGTAATAATTACATGTTGCTATGTTTTTTTTTTGCAGCCGCCCCGTACCATGCAAGACAACTTAACGCTACCTAACAGACATGCATCAACATTTCAAGGTCATGCAGAGGTAAGATAAATACATTAAACTGTATATCTTCATTTTAATAATTTTAAGAAATGTATTTACTCAAGAATAACAAAAATGACATCAAAATCAGAGGGACTGACCACCAACGATAATGTCAACAAACATCAAAGTTAGGAAGGATGACATCTGAATCTGAGGGACTGACCACTATGGAAAACATCAATGGCCATTAAAGTTAGGAAGAAGGACATTGGAATCAGAGGGACTGTCCATCAAGGAAAAAAAACATCAACAAACATAAAAGTAAGGAAGAATGATACCTGAATCAGAGGGACTTACCATCAAGGAAAACATCAACAAACATCAAAGTAAGGAAGAATGACATCTGGATCAGAGGGACTGACGACCAATGAAAATATCAACTAACATCAAAGTTAAGAAAAACTATACCTGAATCAGAGGGACTGACCATCAAGGAAAACATCAACAAATATCAAAGTACAGAAAAAATTATACCTGAATCAGAGGGACTGACGACCAAGGAAAACATCAACAAACATCAAAGTACAGAAAAAATTATACCTGAGTCAGAGGAACTGACGTCAACAAACACTTACACTAAGAAATACTTCTAAAAAAATTTAAGGGAAGGAACATAAAAGAAAGACTAAGGATGTTTATTCAACGAATTGATGGTGTGGCTAATCAAGTTAGATGGATCCTAAGCTTCTCGTTTAACCCGAGTAGGTTGTGACTTCGAACACAAACATTAAAAAAAATAACTTGAAAAAAGTCAGTTAGCTAGTTATCATTTGCAATATTGCAATGTGGGCCTTAGAAAGGCACAATATGTTGATAAGTGATTATGACCAGGTCATGATAAAACAAGCAAATTTTCCTCCACATACAAATGTAGGACTGATATAATTTCTTATAGATATTATATTTATTTGTGACCTGTTTGTAATATTGTATCATAACTTTCTTTACAAAAATAGACACTCCCCCTTGTATCTTCAACTTTGCACCAAAGAAAAATCATTTCATAGTTCATACATTGCAAATACACCAGTAGAAGGTGAGTTAATCTGAAGAAATTCTCTCACTTGTAATTAACTAAAGATGTCAACTCTAAATATGTATGTACATGAACAAATTTACAAATGTTTAATTTGCTGCATTTGGATGGACTTATGTATGTTTATTTGTTCCTTTCTGTTGCATATTAATGTTATAAAATCTTTTTTATATGTTTTTATAGGGCACCCCTAAGCCAGAGTCTGGATGCTCTCCTATACAGAGGTAACTTTACAAGGAGACTTTCTACACCTCTTGATAATCTTAAATTAATGTTTAGTATTACTTTTCTTTACCTGTTGATTATCTTTAATTAATGTTCAAGTATTACTTTTATGTACCTGTTGATAATCTTGAAATTATAATGTTTAAGTATTACTTTTCTATACCTGTTGATAATCTTAAATTAATGTTCAAGTATTACTTATGCTATGAAATTCCTTTTGTGGACAAAAACAACATTCTTAGACAACAACATTATATTAATGTAGTTAGTTTTTCAATTTCCTGATCTTATATATATTTTGATAATATTGTGAATCAAGATGAATTTCGTTCTCTGGCCTTCCTTTAGTTCGAGAAACAGAGAATTAAGATGATAAAATTTTGTTTGCTTGCAGTATTTCAGTTTCAGAACCTAAACCAAAGTTAAGAACATTAAATTTTAATTTCTGATCTTCTCATTTCGGTCCAATGATGATTTGGAATTCGATCAGAACATGTCTAACAGTTTTACTTCAGTTCAATGGTAGATCCTGAGTCTGAACCAAGTCATTTACATGTCTAATCTTCTCATTTCAGTCCTATGATAGTTCCGGAGCCAGAACAAAGACCCCCCAGTGTCAATGTTACACAGAACATGAACTCACAGCAACAAGGAACATACTCTCTGTTCAGCAGTTCACCATGGTCTGTGCCTCTGTCATCATCAGACAATACAAAAAGTAAGTGTTGGTGCACCCAAAATGGATGTACAGCTTAATATACATCAAGAGGCAGTTTTTAATGGTCAAAACTTTCAGACAATTCAAAAAGTAAGCTTTGGCACACCCAACACACATGTACAGCTGCATATTTACAAGAGGTGGGCATTGATTGTACAAGGCCATCAAACAATACCAAAAGTAAGGTTTTTACACTACAAAACACATGTAGAACATCATACAAAACAAAAGACTGAGCTTTATTGGTGAAGGATTTCAGACTGAAAACAGAAGTAATTTTAACATGCTTTACACATACACAGCTTTATATACAACAAGAGCCAGGATTTGTTAGGTCAAAAACTGTTGGTCAATAATTTATGACAGTACCAAAAATAAGGTTTGTCACACCCATCACACATATACAGTAGGGGTGCAACATTACACTTGTCTTCTTATCGATACGTATCACGATAGTTGGCTCTCGATACGATACGTATCGCGATACATCATTTTATTCTGTATAGAATTTAAAAAGAAACACATTCTGTCATAAGAAAGATTTTTTAATCTTCATAGAAAAACAAAACAAGAACATATGCATAAAGCATCTATGATATTAACTCCTATACCATTTTTCTCTACTACTCTGAACCCAAAATGTTTCCAAATTGCCGACTTATATGTCGGAGGAGGCCCTTCGATTTCTATATCCACATGTTTGATAGCGGCAGCCATTTTGGTTTAAAGGAAGTAGATTTCTAAATTTCGAAACAGAAGTCGGACAGAATTCCGGAACATACCGTCGGCGTATCGTAAACAAGAAAAATGAACCGTGAACCGAACTGTACCAACAATACTGCGATATACCGTCCCACGGTAAATCGTTGCACCACTAATATACAGCATTATATACGAGAGACAGGGCTTTACTGGTCAAGGATATCAGACAATGCAGACACACTTAACACATTGGCTGTAAAATGCTCTAATTTTGCAGGATTATTTAAACTTTCACATTTGAATAGCCAACATGTTCATTGGGGTTTTGAATTTGGTGCTTCAGGTTTACACGACACTGGTTGAGTACACAATGCTGTACTGATGTAAAACAAATAACAATTTGCTGGTGTCTTGGCTTTGTACCAAGTGCAGAAACAGCATATATAGAACAATTAATGCCCACAAGTAAAAGCAGTTGACTGTATACAGTTTTATGTTCAACAAAAAATGGGTCTTTATTGGTCAAGGCCTACACAAATTAGCTTTGAAACACTCAACACACCCATCGACAACATCATATAAAAATGTACTTTGTTTTGCAGGTATGGGGTCTTCACCATTTTCATCAGAGTCAAACAGCATAAGAAATTCACCTGATCAAGCTTCAGTAGAAACTTTTACAGAGAACAAACTAGGGTTGAGGTTTGGAGACGACCATTGGAGAGAGAAAGGTCATGGGATGCCACACCCTGACCCTCCAATTCCTATGCAGATGCAAGAGGACCCCGAAGCAGGGCCAGGACCATTTTTCCCTGGAACATTCCAGGTAGATATAAACATTTTGTACAGATTTAACCATTCATATGCACTCAACAACAATGGGATAAAAAAAACGAGTAGCATTTTTTTTTTATCTCAATAGACTGTATCATATTATTTTTGATGACAATGAGAGTATTTTTGCTCAAATTCTTTACAATACACAGAAAATGTAATTATCAAATCAAGTGGAAGCAACTTAGAATAAAAATCTTTTGTGGTGTTATCTCCCAAATGTCCACAAAATATTACTGTTAAATAATATATCTTTACTGACCCTTAACTATACATCAGTATTATGTTTAAGGACACTCACACGGTCGTTTGCATCATAATTTATTGTATGTTTAAGGACACTCACACGGTTGATGTAATTTATTGTATGTTTAAGGACACTCACACGGTTGATGTAATTTACTGTATGTTTAAGGACACTCACACGGTCGTATGCATCATTATTTACTGTATGTTTAAGGACACTCACATGGTCGTATGTAGTTTACTGTATGTTTAAGGACACTCACACGGTCGTATGTAATTTACTGTATGTTTAAGAACACTCACACGGTCTTATGCATTCATTTTTCAGTCAATATGGACAACGTCTGGGCCGTCTGCTTTGGAACGTCTCTTGGAGAAGCAGAAGCAAAGACAAAATGACCCCCATTGAGAGTTTACACCGACAACCTGTGGATTCAACTCACAGCCAATATTGGCTTAAACATCACTTTTGTACGACATACAAAGTGAATAAGGAAAAGAATCTTAAGAAGTTGGGCAGTATAGACTAAATCATCACTTTAATACAACATGCAAAGTGAAATACGGAAGAAGATCAAAATAGTAAAACGTAAAGATAACTGCATAAAGCGTTAGAATACTGTTACAATAAGTATATGCATACTGCACATGTGCCATGAAGTTGAGATAGACCATCAGTGGACACTAAAAAAGCATGTGTCCTGGACAACTCAATTATAGTGACATACAATTCATGCTTTATAGCAGATGAGTTAATGTTAAAACATTGCCACTTAAGTCTTCTGTGTCCTAGATACTTACAATGGATGCGCATTTGATTTTGCGCTGAACTTTGGATCAGATCCTAGGTTTATGTATTGGACTTACGGTATGTTATATAGATTCAACAAATGGTATTGGATACGCATTCACAACGTAAGTGTGGAAGGTCATCATTATACTGGACACTTGAAAATTAAGTTGCTTATGTAGTGGGCTCACCTCATGGTGTTCTGTACATAAAGATCTCATTACTAGATAGGTACCTGCTGGATACCTTGAAAATTAGATCTTGAGTTTAGAGAGTGTGCTCTTTGTAAATATGAAGGTGAAATGTGTCTGTGTCATTTTTATGTAAATAATAAGTAGACTTTGTGAGCAACAAAAGTTGCAGTGATTATACTTTATGTGATAGTTTTTATGTCGCAAAATTATTGGATACATGTTCTTAAGGAAAGGGCTGGATAAATGTTCATGCTTCTGTGTTTGTGTGATACATGTCCATGCTTCTGTGCTAGATACAAACTTACAAGATTAGTGAAATCCTGGCTCTTACAGCTGTACACAGGAAGATGAGACAAAATCATATATAAAGTACAGAAAACATGTCAAGTCTAAAGAGAGCTGAAGACTTATCAAAATGTAGAAGGATTTCTGGATATTTAAGAAGAATTGTATCATTTAAAAAACATAATTGATGCATTTCTTCATTAAGTAACATTATATAGATTCAGAGGTACAACAATGTTGGTACTTGTAATACTTTAGGTACAAGAGAATGTGCATAGTCACAGGTAATACATTCGGTTAGAGAGTATTGATGCATGTATTAAGTAATGCGTTGGGTTAACAAGTATGTTTTCATGGTTATTTAGTAGCACTAACCATAGATATGAGTGAATGTTTACATGATTTGTTGCAATACCTTTGGTTAGAGAGTATTGACACCTTTGGTTAGAGAGTAATAACACCTTTGGTTAGAGAGTACTGACACCTTTGGTAAGAGAGTAATGACACTTTTGGTTAGAGAGGATTTACACCTTTGATTAGAGAGTATTGCATTCGGTTTTTGGCACACCTGGGTTACAGAGTATGAACATGTGGTTATCTGCCGTATACAGTGTTAAAGTACATGGATGAAAATGTGTTTAAAATGTCAACACCTGGCAGAATGAATGATGTATCTAAAGAAGTAGAAAAGCTTTGTCGTTGATGTGAGCGTAAAACACTTTCTCTTTTGAAGACACTGTTCCGTACTGAGTAAATTGCTGTTTATTTGGGGGTTAAATCTGACCAGAGTCTTGTTACATTTGGGAATACTGTTTTTTTATTAAGTTTATTTAGACGCTGTTTATTAGATAAACACTTGTCTTATTTATGTGTACATAGATATGTTAATTGTTATTGTGGTTTGGTTGTAAATTAATCATTATGATTGCTACAGTGATGGAGGTTATAGGAACTGTGCGAGTGATTTGTTGACAAACTTTCTGACAAAGTGATTTGATAGCTACAGTGATGGAGGTTATGGGAACGATGTGAGTGATTTGTTAACAGACTTTCTGACACACAGATCTGATTGCTACAGTGATGGAGGTTATAGGAACGGTGTGAGTAATTTGTTAACAGACTTTCTGACACAGAAATCTGATTGCTACAGTGATGGAGGTTATAGGAACGGCGTGAGTGATTTGTTTACAGACTGTCTGATACACAGATTTGATTGCTACAGTGGTGGAGGTTATAGGAACGGCGTGAGTGATTTGTTTACAGACTGTCTGATACACAGATCTGATTGCTACAGTGATGACTGTTATATTATCATTAATTATATAGTAAGTACTTCTGTAAGAGAAAAGTGAAAACAAAACAAATACAATTTAAGAATTTGTTATTGTGTATTTGGAATTAAGTTATGACTATTTACATGAGTGTAAACAAAGAGCTTAAGAGTTGAAACTAATTATTTATTTCAAGAATAAAAGAAGCACATTTCTAGTTTAAAGGGATTAGAATATAAGAATGTACAATGTGGGTTTAAACAGTGCGAGTATATATGTCTATTGTTAATCAGATTTTGAATAACTAATGTAGCTACATACATTTGTAGTTTTCAATACATTGGTAAAATATGTATGTGGTAAAGTGCTACTTTATTGAGGAAGCATTTTTTGTTTTTGTTTAAGGAATTTGATCCTAACCCTTTTGCTGACAGATTTAAGTAAAACTAGAACCATAATTCCATCATTCTCTATATTCACCCAATAAGGGTTCTACCTTGTGTAAATTGAGGAAAGCATCGTAAGAACCAATTAAGTTTTGGCCTAATAATTTCTGACTAGAATAAAGTTTGTTTTATCTAATGACAGGTAAATTATTAGGCTTGTCGGTTCTCAGTATGTTCGACTTTCACCGCTGTATCAGCAGAATAGTATGAAAATGATTCACTTCTTTGTCAATGTGTCACATACTGGTTTCTCGTATTTTAAATTTACAGCAAATTTTTTCTGTTTATATAAGCAATTGTTTAGGTTAATGGCTGACATCCTAAATCTATATATTTATATAATACATATTAAAACAGAGTAGCATTGAATTGGCTCTAATCTAAATCATTTAGCACATATTTGACATGTTAAGATGTGTTCCCTTTCTCTTATCTTAAAACAGCCAATGTAGATAAATGTTTGTTGGTATATCTATCACATTGCATACTTGATGACGTTGAAAAAAGTCAAATCTTCATTGAAGTTATCTTTAAATATTTTTAGTTCAATCTGTCAAGAATTAAAGAATACATTTAGTCAATAACTTGTAATACACTTTTATATTAATTTATGTTTTGAGTTATGTTATTAAAACAGAACTGCACTGTATGTGCTTCTGTTTTATCAGTATGCACTCGTCAATATTGAGTAAGAATTTTATTATTAATTAAAAGCTTAACAAAAAGTGATTGATATAAATGCATTCTTCGACAAAATATACTTAACACTACAGGATTTCCTCCACACAATATTCTTGTGAAAAAAACACTGACATACATGTAACCTCTATGTACATTCATGTCATTTGTTAAAGACAGTCTTCCACACAAAACACTTGTGTAACTGAAGAATGCAGAAACTTTCACACCATTTATTCACTTATATACTTTGATAAGACATAAACATGTAAACTGTAGTTCTATCTAAACAAGAGTTGTGAATTATTGAACGTTGTGTAGCATGATGGTACATGGATTTAGTTGTCTACATTCTTTATGTTAACTGCTATGTTACTTTCTACGCAGTGTCTATCTGACTAATATTTGGGCACTATAACTCTGGATTGTCAGTAGCACAGGAAAATATTCACCCAATGCTGTAGATGGTAAAGGACTTTAAATTCTCCCATATCTCTATATGTAAGATTGAGTTATCCATGCAGAACACCCATGAAGGATATCTCTGTCTTGCGTCTTGCATCACATGGTTTTGCTGTCTTACATCACATGATGTAATAGACGATCAAATGACGTCACTTCTTAATTGCAACGTTGTGAAATATGGCGTGAATGTACATTTCTTGCTGTATTCCTCAAACTTCGATCGCTTCATACATAAAAAGTAATCAACCCATCGAAAAACCCTTTCATTATATTGTTTACTAAAAGTATAAAGAAATTAATTCCGATATTTCCAGTGCCGTCCTCAGATTTTTCGTAGCTTGAACTGTTTGAGATGTTATATTTCGCCACCATTTTCTTACTTATTTAAAACAATGCAAAACACAGATAATAAAAATAATCTTTCATACACGTTTGTGGAAGATAGGGATATTCCACCCTTGGGGGTTACAAATTGGAGTAAAACCCTCGGCAAGCCTAGGGAGTTACACCAATGTGTAACCCCCTCGTGTGGAATATATCCCTATCTTCCACTCACGTATATGAAAGATTCTTTTAGTCTTATCTTGCAAAAAGCGGCTTATTGATTTAGAGAATTGCTTAAAGATTACACAGTGAAGCTCATTATGCTGATAAACATTTCATCACAATTTAAAACGTGAGTCTTTCCCAGTTACATTTGATTAAATACAGAATGTTTCTGAAATAATAAGTTTTTAGTCTACCTGAACCAAAGTTCCAAGGTTGGTTATTTACACAGAAATGCAATTGATCGTCTGAATCCAGCGTCATTGTCATTTTTGCCTTCTTCTCCAAAACCTCTGTACCAATTTCCAGATAGAGGTTAATGCCTGTGGGCCTCTTGTTTGTGTAGAGATTGAAGAGAATTAATTTTGTGTAAAGATTTATAAGAGTGATGTGTACATCTTTTGAGTGGGAATACGGAATTACAGTCAAATATTAAAAAGTGCTGTGATAGATATTATTCTGTCTTGTTTCTTATTTGTATCACAATAGTATCACCAACAAAACAGTACGACAAACCAAAAGATCATGTGTTCCACAGGAAGAACAAAGCTGGTTATAAATCACACAAGGAGTAATGTCACTGTTAAACTCACCAGATTAAATCTCACTATTAAAACCAACAGGAAAAAGCTAACCTGCTCTAGTTAAGTTAGGGTAATCATCCTAACCAAGGTTAAGTTTACTTGCTCTTGTTTAACTGGGATGTACAAAGTAAAGTTTACTTGTTATTGTTATCTTGGATGCTCAAGGTTAAGTATAACTGATGTTGTAATCCGGGGTGTTCAAAGTTAAGCTTACTGGCGCTTGTAATCTGGGATCTTAAGCTTACATGGTCTTGTTTAGCTAGGCTGTTCAAGGTAAACTTTACCTGCGCTAATTTATCGGCAATGTTCAAGGTTAAGTTTATCTGCTCTTGTTTATCTGGGATGTTCAAGGCTAAGTTTACTTGCTCTTGTTTAACTGGGATGTACAAAGTAAAGTTTACTTGTTCTTGTAATCCGGGATGTTCAAGGTTAAGTTTACCTGCTCTTGTTTATCTGCGATGTTCAAGGTTAAGTTTACCTGTTCTTGTAATCCGGGATGTTCAGAGTTAAGTTTACCTGCTCTTGTTTATCTGCGATGTTCAAGCTTAAGTTTACCTGTTCTTGTAATCCGGGATGTTCAAGGTTAAGTTTACCTGCTCTTGTTTATCTGCGATGTTCAAGGTTAAGTTTACCTGTTCTTGTAATCCGGGATGTTCAGAGTTAAGTTTACCTGCTCTTGTTTATCTGCGATGTTCAAGCTTAAGTTTACCTGTTCTTGTAATCCGGGATGTTCAAGGTTAAGTTTACCTGCTCTTGTTTATCTGCGATGTTCAAGGTTAAGTTTACC